>RJWM01030005.1:0-23876 GCA_004363535.1 Dasyprocta punctata | reverse complement strand
GTAGCTCAGGCCAGCCTTGCTCTCGCGTTGTAGCCCAAGCTGGCCTCGAACTCACAACGCTCCTCCTACCTCAGCCTCCTGAGTGCTAGGATTAAAGGCGTGCGCCACAACGCTGGGCTTGAGCCGTTAAGCTTCTCAGCATTCTTTCTAGACTAGAACCTTCTGCTTGGACTTCCCAATTTATTTGAGTTGGTAATATCTTTTCTTTTCAGATGATACAGGAGTAACTAAAGTGAGGCCTGGTCAGACATATTGTAGATGGTAGCAGTGGACCAGGACTTCTGGAATAGGTTGCATTTAGAGAAAATAGGTGTTCTGTGTTAGGGTCCTTGCATAAGCAAAAGCCTAGAGTTGGGCATTAAGTCTGGGCCACAGGCCTGGCTGGGGTTGTAGGAGGGTGTAGGTGTTGCCCAAGAAGGGTGAGAAGTTGTGTGCAAAGTTAGTAGTCGATATATGTGTCACATGTATGATGGGGATGGCCCACCTGCCAGGCCTGTGAGTGGTCTGAGTTGCCATGTGCCAGGTTTGTGTGCAGGGCATGTGGTCACGTGTGCTGGGGGCTGCACGTGAGTGTGTCAGTATCTCCTCCCCATCACGAGCATGGGGGTGGTGGTGAGTCACGGGCTCAGCCTTCAGCACCAACTGTCATGTTCCTTTCCCCCAAACTTCACCCCCCACCCAGTCGCACACCACCCACCCCCACTTGGAGATCTGTGTCGAGAGATTGTCTCTCCATCCCCCTGCCCTGCTCTTCTCCTGAGAGAGGCAGCAGAATGTTTCCTGGGAGAGGGAGAGTTTCCAGCTTTGGCTCTTCCCTTCAGGTCCCTGCCCTTGCATTGTTCACCTTTTCCGCACCCTCTCTGCTCTGGCTACCTGAGAATGAAGCCCTCTTCTCACACATCTCTGCGTGTCCCAAGGATTTCTCTACGCAATATGGAGAATTCCCATATTTGCCACCCCTCTCCTCTGTGGGTGCTATTTCTATTTCTGGATGCTTTTCCCTCATCTCCATGGGCCAGCCACTCCTGCCTCAGTGGGTCTCTTGTGTCTGTGAGCTACATGTTGTCTCTGTGGGGAGCCCAGGTGTCCTTGGATCGCCCCTCACCCTGTTTCTGTGACCTTCTCTGGTTCTTTTGGCCCTTGCTCCCTGCCTCTCTGCTCTGCTTTCTGGTTGCTCTTCTGTGGACTGCTCACCATGCCCAAGGAGTGCTTTCTGTCTGTGTGGGCCTTTTTTGTGTCTGGCCCATCTCCATCTTTGGGAGCCTCTCTGTGTCCATAAGCTGCCCCTTGTCATCTCTGTGGGCCTTTCTTATCCTGGGCTTTTCCCCTGCCCTTGTCCTTGTGGGGTTTGTGGGGCTTGGCCCACCTCTCTGGGTCTTGATGGCTGTCTTTTTTATTTCTCTGCATTTTTCTTTATCTCTGTAACCCTCTCTCCTCATCTCCATAGCCTTGTCCCCAGGTCTCCTCACTGCCTCTCATCTCCGTGGGCTCCTGTGCCCAGGGCTGCCTGGGCAGGGCGGTGGCATGGTGTGGTGGAGGGGGTGGCCCAGGGGTGGGCCCTCCATCCAATGCAGCTCCTGCCTCTCATCAGCATTCTCCTCGCGCCCCCCCCAGCCCCTACCAACCGACCAATACGCGCTCCCCCTCCCCCGACTCCCCTCCCTCCTCGCTCTCGGCTCTCCGCCTGCCTCCCGCCCTCCCTTCCTCCCGCCCGCCCTCCTCCCTGCCTCCCTCCCTGTACCCCCCCCCCAGCGCGCTCCAGGACCCAGCGCGGGCGGCGGGCGGCGGGCAGCGGGCGGCGGGCCGCGGGCGGCAGGCGGCGGCCTCTGAAGGGAGAAGGAGCGGTGGCGGCAGTGGTGGCGGCGGCCGGCTGCGGGCAGGCAGGCCCAGCTGGGGACACGGAGCCGGCGGCGGCGGCGGCGGCTGCTCACAGGGGACAGGAGTCCGTGGCCCGGCCCTCTCTCCGAGGCCCTGTGAGGGCCACCCCCGGGACACCCCACCCTCCTCCGCCGTCCTCTTCCACCTGCTCCTCTCCGTCTCCTCCCTCCCCTCTCCTCCTCTCCCTCTCTCCACCTCGTCTGCCCGCTTCTCCGCCTCGCTGGGGCTGTCAGCACCCCATCCTCCCCATCCGCTCCACTGTCCGGCCTCTCCCTGGCCCCAGCATGCTTTTCCCTTTGGGGCTGAGGGTTTGAGGTCTCCAGTCTCTAGCCTCATCCAGGGTAGGGCTAAGGCTCTGGGGGGAGGGGGGGAACGGGGTGACCCCCTCCCCCCCAAGTAGCCCTCCCCTCCCCCACGTCTCCCGATGGCCAGCTTCCTTTTCTCCACCCAGTGCTCGCCCCCAGTGGCCCCCCCAGGCCGGCCTGGCTAGGGGAGGGGGCGGGGGCCCTTTCCTGGGCCGGCTTCCCCCTCCCCCGGCTTTGCCTGTGCCCCCCTCCCTTCCGTTTTCACCTTCCTCTCCTCCTTTCCTCCCTCCTTCCCCTCCATTTGCTCCTTCCCCCTCTCTTCTCTCCCCTTCTCTCCTCCATTTTCTCCTTTCCCCTTGCTCCCCTCCCGGCCCGCCCTCTCCTTTTCCACCTGTCCTTCCTCCCGGCTCCTCAGGAGCCACCCCGTTTTGGATTAGTCGGGGGCCACTGCCGGCGGCGGGGGAGGGGGCCCCGTGGACTGCCCTCTCCCCCTGCCCCATCACATCATCGCCCAGAGCCAGAGCATCTCGGTGGTCGTTCCTCGGGCCTCGAGGGAGCCCAGCCCTCCGTCCCACCAGGATCCGTGAGTGTCTGCAGGGCGGGGATCAGGCTGGGTCCTGGGTCCTGGGTCCTGGGTCCTGGGTCCTGGAAGGCAGGGCTCACTCCCCACCCGGCAGGGTTCCCACCATCCCTGCTCCCCAGATGGCAGGAACCTCCCCGTCTAGGGGCCTGCTTCGTGCCCACCACCTCCCCAGCCTCCATTCACCACGACCTTTTCTCACCCCTTCTTGTGAGTACACAGTTCACACCTGGGCCACTCCCTCAGCTTCCTGGGGTCTTGGGGGTGACCAGCTCTCAGTGGTGTGACACTTCTCTCAGGCTCCTGGCAGGTCCCTGCCCCTGGTTTCTCCGAGCCCTGGGTCTGGGTCGCAGTCCCTGACCGGCTGCTGCTTGTTCTCACTCTCTGTTTCAGTCTCTCTCTGTCTGCCTCATCCTCTGTTCCTGCCACAGGCTCTGTCCCCATCCCATCCAGCCACTGTCTCCTCAAAATGTCTTTGCTGCTTTTGAGTGTCCATTTCATGTGTCTCTTGGAGCTCTCTTTGACCCTGCCCCAACTTCTCTCTTTGCTGTTAGCCTAACCCTGTCTCTGTGTGTCACCGTTAATTTGTGTCTCTGCTAAACTCTCACTGTCTGTTGGAGGCATCTAACCAACATTTCTACTTCTGTTTTTCCATTCCTTTTTCTCTTTCCAGCTCAGGTTGAGAGGCTGAGAGACTGTCTTTTGACTCACTTTTCAGCTTCCCTCACCCTGACCCTCTCTGAGTTCCCAGCCCCTTCCTCACTCTTTAGATGCCCCTCCCTCATTCCTGGTGGTCTTGCTCTCCCCTCTTCCGCCCTTTCTCCCTATTTCTGCATTACCCTGTGTGGCCTTTCTACTCCCATCCCTGCCCACACCCGGGGACTTGCAGGCTCTGGGATCTTCTGGACCTTGGCAAGCATCCCTGAGTATCTGCCGGGTGGTTACACCTCTGTGTGGGCTGCCTGTACTCCTCTAGCACATTCATTCTTTCTCTCTGCCTCAGTTTCCCTCCCAACTCTCCTTGTTCCTCTCCTCTAGTCTGTGAGCCCAGCTCTCCCGCCATGTGCATCTGCTTCATGCTTTTTCATTCTTTCTTCCGGCCCTCTTGCCCCTTCCTCTTCTTTAGGCTGCTGTGCAGCGCCGGCATTCATTCTCATCCCCTGTCTGTCTTCCTCAGGTTAGTCCTCTTTTCACAGTTGTGTTGTTTCACTCCTTATGGTTCTTGTACTTGCTGTTATTGATCATTGCGGGGGGGCTCTCACTCACCCTGTTTGCCTCATCTTTGCTGTATCTCTCCTTTGGTGACTCCCCCTGCCTCCCGTAGGTCCCCTACCTTGGCCTGTCTGCTCTTCAGTTGACTGTGTTTATCTGGCTTGGCCTGGGTCTCTGAGTCTCTTGAGTCCCAGGCCTCCCTAGAGCCCTTGCCCTCCTCTCTCACATCCTCTGTCTGCTCTCTGCCTCCTGAGGTCTCACTTCTAGGGTGTGCTTGTCTGTCCCGTTTAGCCCCCTTACCAGTTTTGTTTATCTTTTTAATGCATGCTTTCCTGGACCTCTGTATCCATTTAATGCACCCAGCCTGCACTGTTTCTGTTCTGTTTCTACCTAAGCTTACCACCTGTGGGTCCCTGCCCTTCTGTTTCCTTTCTCTGGGTCTTTCTGTTTCTACTCTCTGCTGCCCATTTGCCCCAGGTATCCAAGGATGACCCACCTCCCTCCAGCCGTCTCCTAGGCCTTTTCTCCAGCCTTCCCCCGAAAGCTCTCTCTAGCTCTCCCAGTGTGGCTTGCTCCTCCATCCTTAACAAGCCTCCACTTTAGGTCTAATTTACAGTCTGCAGTCCAGCATGCCCTCCTGCCCCCAGCCTCTCCTTTTCAGAGACCAAGAGAGTGGCGATCTGCTCAAGGTCGCACAGTGAGGCATGGGGCACAGGTGGGACTTATGGGCGTCTCCTGTTGCCCTTGCCTGGGTTTTCCTGGCCATGTGAGATGATCTGAGGTGTCCACTTGCCCCTTTACCTGTTCCTAGCAGTTCTCGTTCTGGTGTCTCACAAACCTAAGTCCTCTTTCTTTGGGGACTAGGTGGGGTACAGGAAGACATGAGGCTCACCTCACAGCATGCTGGGCCCTACAACAACTCTCTTCATGGAAACCCAAGTATTCCTTCCCTTGGGGCACAGCCCTCTGGCAAGGAGAACTGCGTACACATCTGGTCAAACTCACCCTGCCCAGTGATTACCCTGCAGAAGGCTGGGTGCATCTGGAACAATCCCTCCGCCCTAGCCATCCTTCACTCCCTGGGGTGGAAATTTGTGCAAAGGTGCATAGATTTGTGCACCGTCCCTTTTTTCTTCAGCCCCCCCAGAGCAGAGTGGGGGCAGCAGTTTGGCATGCACTTCTGGCAGGCAGCTTTCTTCTGACTCTCCTTTGTTGTGTCCTGAGTTAGTGTCTCTGTGGTCTCTGTCTTCATCTGTGCCTTGGTGTCCTGTTCGTTAGGCTGCCTTGCTGTCTTTCTCTCCCTGCTTCTGCCCTTTCTGTATCTCCACATCTCACCTTCTGCCACTTGCCGCTTTCTGTCTCTTAGTCCCATTCCTAGCTCCCTGCAACTCTTCTGTTTCTCTCCATTTTAATCTACATTTTCCTGTTCCATTATATATTTGCTTGATTTTCGTTTCTTCTTTTCTACATCTTTCCCCTCTCTAAGTCTCTCTTTTATACTGTCTGTTATCTCTCTTCCCTTCATTTTACTTTGGGTCATTTTATTTTACTTCATTGCTACTTTGGGTCCATTCATCTGGGTGCCTTCCTCTTCCTTTTTTTCTTTCTCCATCTCTTCCTCTGTCCCTAAGTTTTTTAACTCCCAGATACTCTTCTACCCCATCCCCCCAGACCCCGGATGTCCAGGCTTCTCTCCCCATGGGATTATGGGAACTAGGGACGTCAGGAGGGTGGCAAGTGAGGCTTGGGATGGGGTTGCCTAGCAACCACTGCATCCTCTCCAGCCGGTTTCTGTTGCCTAGTGACGGCTGCCTGCCCAGATACAGGGGTGGGACTGGGTAGGGACAGGAATGTGTGGGGTGTGTGATACTTCCTGGTTTCCTATTGGGGTGAGGCTGGTTCTTGGAACTAGTCCCACCTGAAATCTCTAATTATCTCGCCCCTGCTTAGATCACTGTGCACATCCTCTAGCAGTGCCTGTGCCCTAAGATCTGAGTGCTGTGAGCTCCTTTCTAGTGCCCTTCTTAGCCTGTACTTCCCTCCCAGTAGTGCCCTAGTACTGTTGAGCTTGGAGTCAGATCAAATGCTTTGGAGCTGTAAATTCCTCATCAGCAATGTCCTGGGGGCTGCGCTTGCCACCCTATCCAGCAGTCCTCTTAAGGGACTTTGTCCCCCTGTATCAGCAATCTCCACTTGGGTCGGGGGTGTCCCTGCAGGTGGCGAGTGGGGGCCGCGGCAGGTGCGTCCCCATGAGGAGGGGAGGAAGATGCCGGCTGAGCTGCTGCTGCTGCTGATTGTTGCCTTTGCCAGCCCCAGCTGCCAGGTGCTCTCATCACTGCGCATGGGTGAGGCCCTACAGCACCCCGGGCTCCACAGAGACCCTCCCACCAGGCCCTGGGACTCCTCTTTGGGAACCCAGGCATGCCAGTCCCCCAGGATCCAGGATTCTGGGCCTCAGGTCTCAGCTTTCCTCAGCAATAAGGAGAACCCAACCCCTCCAGATCTTTCTAGCCTCAGATCCAGGAGTCTAGACCTTTACTCTACCTCTAGAGTCCAGGAGTCCAGGACCCCAGACTGTCTTTCCTCAGGACCCAGGAGTCTGGTCCCCAACCCCTGTGTCCCCTCAGCTGCAATCCTGGACGACCAGACAGTGTGTGGCCGTGGTGAGCGACTGGCCCTGGCCCTGGCCCGGGAGCAGATCAACGGGATCATCGAGGTCCCAGCCAAGGCCCGAGTGGAAGTAGACATCTTTGAGCTGCAGCGGGACAGCCAGTACGAGACCACGGACACCAGTGAGCGGGGCCGTGGGGGCGTGGAGTGAGGCAGAACTGGCTGGGCCCTCAGTTCATCATTCTGCCCCTGGCTTCCTCAGCTCAGCCTTGTCCTCTTCTGGCTCCTTCTTCTCCCTTCCTTCATGTCTGTCTCTGCCTTCTTCCCAGTGGTGGATGCTGCTGGGCACAGGACCCCAGGCCACGGAGCCAGGGGCCTCAGGGGCATGCCGGTCAGGAAAGGCTAGACTGGAGCAGAGCCTTGGTGGGCAAGCAGGATGCGGAAGGGTAATGTCGTTCCCAGTAGCCCAGTGTACCTGACCTGCCACACAGTAGGGGTGCAGAAGTGTTTATTGAATACTGATAGACTGATTGAATATTAATATGTGCCAGTTGAACAGATGTGCTGGCTCATAGACCTCTGGGAGGTGCTGCCTTAAAATATGTTTTAGGGTTGGTATACGTCAGTAGTTGAATACCTGCTTAGCATGCATGTGGCTCTGGGTTCTGGGTTACCCCACAAAACCCAAACATGTTTTAGACAGGTTTCTTGCAGGCCTTATCAGAAGCTTTAGTATATTTATGTGTATTTCAAGTTATGAAAGGACAAATGGAACACAGTATTTTCCAGATTTTTTTTTTTGGTGGTAGTACTAGGGATCACCCCAGACTTTTTTTGATGGATACAGAGCAATACATTATCTGGGAGAAGATGGGATAGTGAGGAGGCAGAAAGTGTCGCTGGCAAGAGTCTAGAGCTAGAGGCCATGAGGAAGAATCTGGAGCCAAGAAATGGGGTGTAGGGTCCGGGCCATCCTGGCCACCTGGATTCAGGGCCTGTTTTACGGGATCATGAGTGATCCCTGGGCTAGAGTGTGACAGGGCAGTGGGAGAAAAAGCTGGGCAGCCTGGCAGACTGGCTGAGGGGCTGCAGTGACAGGGTTGTAAGATGCCACTTTGAGCCAAGGCCATAGGTAGCAGTCAGTGAGTTTAGGTAAATTTGGAGGCTGAATTTGGCTGATGAGTGAGGAGGCTGGTAGAGGTTGGAGAAGAGGGGACAGACTTGATGGCTAATGGCTACTGGAGAGAATGAAGGCCAGAATCATTTTCAGGCATCTAGTATGTGTAAATGGTAGGACCGTCACCAACTCGGAAGTCACAGAAAGAACAAGTTTGGAAGAGGACGGGATGCGTTTAGTTAATAAAGCAGCTTAGGCTGCTTTAATGAAAAAAAGAGACATTAGGACTGGGGTAGCTCAGTGGTAAGAGTACAGTGGTACCTCGGTTCAGGAACTAATTCTACAGTTTCAGTCACAAACTGGATTGGACAAGAACCAAAATCAAATTCAATGCTTAGGTTCAGTGTTGACCTTATGGTAAATTTGATTTAGTTATTGTCGAATTCAGTTTGCTTCCAGAATCATGGAAAGAATTAAGTTCATGAACTGAGGTACCACTGTACCTGCCTACCATGTGCAAGGCCCTGGATTCAATCCTCAGGACCAAAAAACAAATACCTTCAAAACCCAAAAGAGCCTGTGTCATGAGATCATGTCACTAAAAGATCTAGGCACTACTTTTAGTCATGGATGGGTCCAGGTGCTCAAATGATATTCCAAGAAGCTCTGATTTATCTGTGGGTCTTGCTTTCCTGTGAGTTGGCTTCATTTTCAAGAATACCCTTCTTAACTAGTGGCAAGATGGCCCAGCAGCACAAAGCTCACATCTCACCCGTTTAACAAACCCAATAATAGTTGTAACAGAAGACATGAGGAAGGCTCTCTCTGGTCTGATTTGAGCCCGTACCCATCTCTGAACCAGTCATTGTGGTTCTGGGATGGGCTAGACCTGATCTAGGAGCTGATCAGTCCTGAGGAGGATGTGGACCAAGGGGCAGGGCAAGTCTCCCAGGAAAAGTTAGGGTTTTCCCTTGAGAATGGGCCTTGAGTGAGAGAAAACACCAGGTGCCCACCTCTTGAGTCTTGAGACACATGCCTCTGAGGGGAAGACAGGAGGAGAAGGAGCAAGTAGATGCAACAGAAGGGTATGTTTGGAGCACAGAGGACCTTGTGGCTCTTGGCTGGGACTTCAGGGTAGAGGATGCTGGGTGCCTTGTAGGTGGTGGCATGGCTGGAAATACTGAGAAAGTTGAAGGCAGGGCGTCTGGCACTGGATTTACAAGTCAGAAGGAGGCCACTGGTGTTGCTTTCTCTTTGTGCTTCCCTTTGTTTCCTTTGGCATGGCCTGTCCCTCTGTGGCCATGGCCCCCTGTCTTTTGTCTTCCTCCTTCTTTTGGACACCGCATTGAGCCTCTGAATCTGGGGTGGTGGAGAAGGATCAGGCAGCTCCGAGTGTCCAATCCTTTCCTAGACCAGGATGGCCCCGGGGTGGGTGGGGCAGGGAGGAGACAGAGGGTCTCTGATTCTGTGGTCTCTTTTCTGCCTCTTGCAGTGTGTCAGATCCTTCCCAAGGGGGTCGTGTCGGTCCTGGGGCCCTCCTCCAGCCCAGCATCTGCCTCTACCGTGAGCCATATCTGTGGGGAGAAGGAGGTGAGGCGGGGGAGTGTGGGGCAGTGAGGGAGCTGTCCCTGGGAGGCAACGCCTGGGAGCAATGGGATGCAAACAGAAGTTCTGTCTCTGTCCAGATCCCCCACATCAAGGTGGGTCCTGAGGAGACACCCCGTCTTCAGTACCTTCGCTTCGCATCTGTCAGCCTGTACCCCAGTAATGAGGATGTCAGCCTGGCAGTCTCCCGAATCCTCAAGTCCTTCAACTATCCCTCGGCCAGCCTCATCTGTGCCAAGGCTGAGTGTGAGGGGGGATAACTGGATGTTTTGTTTTTGATTCCCCCAAACACCCATCCCTGACAGCTCTGGAGACCCACACAGTCATCAGTGCCCCCTGGCTGGAACCCCTAGGTGACCTGGGCAAGAGGTTCTCCTGGTTCTCACCATGTCTCCCCTTTTCAGAAATTGAGATCTCTGGTGCCACAGACCCCTCCTGCCCCCAGAGAGATCTGTTTGATCCACAGCTGGTGACTAGGCCCCCCAGCTCATCTGGACCCTAGGGGTTTGGTAGGGACCAGTGCTGGGCCTGGTTTCTGCTTTCATGGGACTGTGGGTCCAGGGGAGGCCATGGGTCACTGAGCTTCTGAGACAGTGCTACTTGGGGCACCAGGAGGTGTGGGGAGCTTCTGGGAGGGGCCCTAGCCTATCTCAGAGGTTCAGAGCCCACATCCTGAGAAGGGGACATTGAAGATGAACCTAAAGGTTGTGGGGGGAAACCAAGGGCTGGTGAGAGTAGAAGTGGGGGGCTGAGGGAATGTGGCCCCTCTGAAGGGCTCAAGGATGCTTCTGTGGCCAGAGTACGGGAGAAGGAAGCAGGAATGAGGGTCAGGTGAAAGGTTTCAGATCAGAGTGGGGCCAGGGAACGTGGCCAGTTCATGTCATAGAAAGAGCGCAGACTGGTGGAGACAGAAGTGTGGCGGGAAGACCAGTGAGAGGCAGGAACTAGGAGATGAGGGCTTGGGCTCAGGTGATGGCAGTTGGGATAGAGACCCAGGACAGACTGAGGAGGAGAGTAGAGGAGGGAGGGGAGAGGGTATGGTCTTGGGTGACATGGGGTTTCTGTGGAGAGAAGGGGCACATGTTGGCTGTGGCATATGTTGGAGATGTTCAAATGTGATGTCCAGTATACTGGTGGGTTTGTGGGTAGCTTGAGAGAGAAAGAGCGGACCATGCCTCAGAACCCCTGGAAGGAATTCCTTTTTCCAAAGGTGCTTGCTGAGCACCTGCTACATGCCAGACTGTTGGCATTCAGGAGATGACAGAAAGTAGAGCAGATGGGAATCACTGTTCAAACCTCTATTCTGAGGATCGGAGTTAAGCAACAAACACTGTAAATAAGTATGGTTATACTTAGTAAGTTCCATGGAGACATGATACCACGTGATAAGGATTGGGAGTCAAGTTGGGGACAATTATAAATGACATGGTGAGAGCGCAGGCCTTGTGGAGAAGGTGTCAGGTGGGTAGATAACCTGGCAGAGGTGAGGGACTTCAGGGAAGAGGGTTCCAGGTAGAGGCAGCAGGCAGGACCAAGGCTGCAGGACAGAAGTGAAACCTTTCTGCGTTTGGATCAGTGAGGAGGCCAGGAAGGCCTGGGTGGCCAGGGCCTAGGAAGGGAGGAGATGTGAAGCCATCAGAGGGCTTGGCACAGAATGGGTGTGCTTCCGTTTTCACCATTCTGCCTTCTGTGGAGGGAATAGACTTGGGCAAGTATGGCCATTGCAAGAGGCAAGAGATGACAGTGGCTTGGGCCAGGGCAGTGACAGTGGCATGTTGTGGTGGGTTCCAGTGTTTTGAAGGTAGAGCCTAGATGGACTGGGTATGGATGAGGGAGAGGGAGAGGAAAGCGGGGCCGCCCGCCCCCCTCCCCGCCCCCCATCAGATGGGTTCTGGCCTAAGTGACAGGCAGGCTGCATCTGCTGCTCGCCCAGTGGGGGAGACAGGCAAGGGAGATGGTGGTCGAGAAAAGGAGCGTTGAGTGCAATGTCAGACATCCCAGTGAGGATCAGGATGTAGACAGGGACAGGAATCTGAAGATCTGGGAGG
The DNA here is from genome assembly GCA_004363535.1 of Dasyprocta punctata. Lineage (NCBI taxonomy): Eukaryota > Metazoa > Chordata > Mammalia > Rodentia > Dasyproctidae > Dasyprocta > Dasyprocta punctata. Next base: position 12,521 of record RJWM01030005.1, on the reverse strand, counting down.
AATCTAGGCTGGGATTTTGCTTGGAGAACATTCAGGCATTGGATCCTCAAGCTCAGTTTTTTTTTTTTTTTCCTGAGCCCAGTATCTTAAGGGCCCCAGCTGGCCCAGGTTGTCCCCATCTCCCTGGCATGCCTTCCAGTCCTCTGCCCAGGTACCCCATGTTGAGAAGGAGGAAGGAGAGTCTGCCCTGTGCTAGGCAAGCCAGAAGGTAGGACTCTTTTAAATTCAGGCCCAACCCTCCTTCAGGCCTGTTGCGATTGGAGGAACTGGTACGTGGCTTCCTCATCTCCAAGGAGACGCTGTCAGTGAGGATGCTAGATGACAGCCGGGACCCCACACCATTGCTCAAGGAGATCCGAGATGACAAAGTGTCCACCATCATCATTGACGCCAATGCGTCCATCTCCCACCTCGTCCTCCGTAAGGTGGGCCCCCCTCCATCTCTCATTCTGGAAAGAGCCAGGGAGCAGAAACTCAAATGGCTATCAGCAAGTCACCTAATGCCCAGGGGCCCCAGTAGTGGGAAGAGGTTATTGAGACCCTCTTCTTATTTGCAGGTGTTTTCATGATCATAACATTTGTCTGCCAGCTTGGCCATTCCCCGATCACATGGCCCTGGAGGGCACCTCATCTCTCTGTGAAGAGAGGACAGTGACAGTTCTTACCTCAGTGACTTGTCGTGAGAGTTAGTAAGTGAGTTGCAGGGATAGCACTTACTGTGGTGCTGGCCCAGGGTGAATGTACCTGGGTCACAGCCATTAGGGGTGCTCTTGGACTCTGGGCTGGAGTGTTTTGCGTCAGTCCTTAATTTGGCTCTCATTCTATCCTCTAGGGCTGGTGTCCTGAGCTTTTTGCGGGTGACTGGCTCAGAGGCACACAAGAAAGACCCAGAGCACTAGAACTTTCCCTTGTGGACCTGGCACATTCTGTCCACCGGTGACCCCACTCATTAATCATTCATAAGCTTCTATGCTCTTAGTTTTTCTTCATAATCAAATTTGTATTATTTTTCTCTACTTTTTTTCTTATTCCTTTTAATTAAAGCCATACATCACCCCTGATTGCAGCCCTTCGGAAGAAGTGTGAATGGGCTCTTTAGACAGCATGGCTTAGGGACAAGGTTCTGGGCTGGAAGCATGCCAGCCTGGGCAGGGGTCCCAGATGCTTCGTGCTCTCCTAGCCTGACCTTCTGCAAAGCCTATGTGGAAGGGCCCGGGTCCTGCCACCCAGGAAGTGGAAACTGGCACCTTGTAATGTTGCATTTCTCATGGGGGTCCACATGGGGCACCCCTGGCATGGAGAGGGCTTCTTGCCTTATTCTTCTCCAGGACTGTGAGAAAGGGTGTTCCCTAAAATGAACCTCGAGATTTGAATTAGTTCTTTCCTTGATGAGTACTTTTCTGATGTGTATGACCAACCTGTGGCCTACATGACAGTAGCCCTTTTGGGTCACATGGGGATTAGGGTTAGGGTTCCTGTCCCTGCTCATCCTGTCTGTCTCCAGGAGGAAGTGTGAATGCCCTCATGAGAGGGCCCCATTCTCTTCTCCACCAAATCTATTCCCCTCACCCCCGAGCACCAGCCAGCATGGTGGGATGCAAGGGACCAAGTCCCTCTGTCCTCACTTGTCTCCTCCCTGCCTTTCTATCCTGATCATCTCTTACTGTTTCCCACTAGGTATCTTTCCACCAGACCTGTCTCTAAATCTCCCTTCCTCTCTTGAGTTCCCCATCGTTGTCTGCCTCTCACACTGCCTCTTGATCTCTCCTGTGTCCTCCAGGCCTCGGAGCTGGGAATGACCTCAGCATTTTACAAGTACATCCTTACCACCATGGTGCGTACTGCTTCTCGTCCCCACCTGCCTGCCTCCACGCCTGCCCTGTGTGAAGCCCTCACCATCTCTTTTTGTTTCCAGGACTTCCCCATCCTGCATCTGGATGGTATTGTGGAGGACTCTTCCAATATCCTGGGCTTCTCCATGTTCAACACCTCTCACCCCTTCTACCCTGAGTTTGTGCGCAGCCTCAACATGTCCTGGAGGGAGAACTGTGAAGCCAGCACCTACCCAGGCCCTGCGGTGAGCACACACCCAGTCACACTCGGAAACACAGACACTTAGAGGGGATGTCACTCAGATTAGATCATGTGCAGAACTCCCTGGCACTTCCAGAGGCTTCATGGTACAGCCCTGGGTATGTCTAACCCATTTCCTTCCTCTCCACTTCCCGTGCTGCTCCAGCTGCACCAGCTTTCTCCAGGTGCCTTGATGCCCCAGGAACAGGTGCACTCTTAGGCTTTCGCGTGCGCTCTTCCTCTACTTCCCATGCACTTCACAGAACCCATGGCTGCCCCCTCATTGCCAGGTTTTTTCTCAAATGTATCCTTGGTTGTGGAGGAGTCTTCCAATAGCCTGGGCTTCTCCAGACATAGTCTTCTTGCACATATAGTCTGGAAGAGCTACTCCCACCAAGGTATGGGTGACACACACATCTTCCCCACTGTCTTCCATGTGTCCTGAGAAAGACACCAGAACCTTTTCTTCCTTCCTGAGCCACATCTGTGAAGAGAGTTGTCCCAAGGCTTCGGGTAGCACCACAGGGGTACTTTGGGGGTCTCTTGGCTAAGCCACCTCTTTCCCACTCCTCCCCACCCCACCTCTACCCTTGCCCAGCTGTCTGCTGCTCTGATGTTTGATGCCGTGCACGTGGTGGTGAGTGCTGTCCGAGAGCTGAACCGTAGCCAGGAGATCGGCGTCAAGCCACTGGCCTGTACTTCGGCCAACATTTGGCCCCACGGGACCAGCCTCATGAACTACCTGCGCATGGTGAGCCAGGAGCAGGGGAGAGTGGAAGGGCAGGGCAGTGGCCACCTCAGGTGGGGGCACTCACTGTGTCCACCCTGCTGCCCTCTGCCCTCTCCCCTCCCTTCATTCCCACCCGCCACTGCCTCTGGGCTTCCTCCTCATTCTTGCATCTCATCTGTTCATTCTTGCCGCCCTCTGCCTGTCTGGGTTGCATGCTGTCTTTGGGTCTTGATCCTTGTCTGTTCCTTTGTGCCATCTGCCTGTGTTTCCTTATGTGCTGTCTTCTCTATGACTGTGATCCTTCCTGGTCCCTCTCTCCTGTCCCCTCCACCCTTGCCTCTATGCCTTTCTCTGAATGTCTGGTCCCCTCTGGACCTTTCTGCCCATCTCTGGGCCTTGCCACCCCTCCCTCTGCCCCACCTCCTGCCCTGCTAGGTAGAGTATGATGGGCTGACCGGGCGGGTGGAGTTCAACAGCAAAGGGCAGAGGACCAACTACACCCTGCGCATCCTAGAAAAGTCTCGGCAAGGCCATCGAGAGGTGAGCAGGCTCAGGGCAATTCCAGAGCCCTTCTGGGATATAGGTGGGGTGACCCAGAAGCTGCTGCGTCCCTGGGTAGGTCCTGTGCTGACAGTACCCTCTCTGCTCTCAGATTGGGGTGTGGTACTCTAACCGGACCCTGGCCATGAACGCCACCACCCTGGACATCAATCTGTCACAGACATTGGCCAACAAGACGCTGGTGGTCACAACCATCCTGGTGAGTGGTTTAGGGCTGGGGAAAGGTCAGTAGGGGAAGAGGTCCAAATGCAGGGCCTTCCGAGCAGGCCCAACCTTGTCCTAGCTCCCCGTGATGTGCACAGGACACTGTGCACAGACTAGCAGGGAACATGACTGGCGCATCCAGTGTCCCAGATTGTGACCAAGGAAGGCATCACCATCCTAACCGCTGCCAGAGGAGGGGAAGGTACAGAATCTGTCATAGGAGCTAGTTCAGCCCCAGGCTTCTGGTCAGTGGGAGGTTTTCAATAATCACAACTGCTAGAATGATCATTTTGTCACACTTACCAGTCTAGTGTGTTGGTATGTGCCAATTTATGTAGTATCCACTTGACGATGTGAAATCGGAAGATCAGAGAGGGGAAGCAACTAGCCTGGGGTCACATGGCAAGGGCATGGCATGGCCAGGACTGAAAGCTGTGTCTCTATGGCTGCAGAGCCCAAGTCTTTCAGTGCTATAGTCTGATGCTCCAGTCCTCTCCACACTTGAGCCCACCTAAGGACATTGTCTGGTACCCCTGGGGCTGCCATTCTGCATTATACAAAATCAGAGAAGAATGGGCCTTGTGTCTGTTGTCACCAAGTACCTGCTCTGTGCCAGGCATGCTGAAGTCCTTACCAGGTGATGGCTCTTGAAACCTCTTAGCTAGCCCTTGAGATTCGCCTTATTGTCCCCCTTTTGATGATAAGAAGACAATCACAGAGACCCTGGTGGAGCCTGTGCTTTTGCCACTGTGCCCTGCTGCCTCCTGCCAGGTACTGTGGTCAGAGAGGTGGTGACACACAGGACCTAGACAGCAGGGCTTCCCTGAGAAGCTGGGCCTGGAAGCTGGATGTGCCAGGCAACCACGCTCTTCACTACAGCCAGGTCCATGGCCTGTTGGCTTCCCTGATCTATGAGAACCCCTCAACCACCCTGTGAGCTGGGCTAGATCAGAGCTGTGAGCACTGACGTTCAGAGAGGATTTCTACAGGGTTCCACAGGATGTCAGAGGCCCTCAGAAGCGGCAAATCACAGAGTCATTCCCCAGGGGGCTCCTGATCTAGCGTGCACCTTGTCCCTCTGGATAAGGGCCAGTGAACCTGTTGCAGAGTGACAGATGGCCTGCAGACGGAAAACCAGACTCTCGCTAACAGCCTCACCAAGGGCCCTGAGCGCTGGCTGGCCAGGAGCAGCCGGCACCTCTGCATGTGGCGTATGGTCAGTCCCTGAAGCCTCCTGAAAGTCCTTGGGGTCCTTGGTGGGGAGCAGGGTGCAGAAGTCAGGGAGAGGAGGTCAGGAACGTCCCTTGCTCACACTCTTCTTCTCTGCTCCCCAAGGCCCAAGAGCTAATGTTGTTCTTCTCTTTGTGAGGTTCATTCTTCTCTTGATGGATTGGTTCACTCATTCATTCCGCTAATATTTACTAAAGCTGCTGTGTGCCTGGTCTTACACAAATTCTGGAGGCACAGAAATGAGTCACAGGTGCTCTCAAGTGGCACTGGGGGAGGTGATCCCAGCCTGATGGAGGTGACGCACCTGGACATAGTAATTCTTACCCAGGGTAATAAGGAATTCCTGGAAAAAGCAGGGACTGACACAGCTTTAGAGGCCCAAGAAGGCCCTCGTGGTGGAAGTGGCATTAGGGTTTTAAAAACTGTGCATAGAGATCTTCTCAGGTAGCAGGAGCAAGGACTCGGGAAGTTATTTGTCATTTCAGCTGGGGAGGCCGGCAGCCTTGCTGGGCATAAGCCAATGTGCTACTTTTCATTCAGTAATTTTTTTTTCCCTTTATTGTTCGCTGTACTGGAGTTGGAACCCAGGGCTTTATGTGTGGTAGGCAAGTGCTCTGCCATTGAGCCACTCCCCGACCCTTCACCAGCATTTTCTGACACAGGTTTTGGGGCAGGCACTTGGGGATTGATGTGAATCAAACTGGGTGCCCGGGCAAGACGTGGGTCTGTATTTTGCCTCAGGGCCTAGAATGGTGCCTGACACCTGCCAAGCAGAGAGAGCACATGCGATATGTGATAAGTGATGAGACACATGTGGTCCAGGGACCTGTGGGGCAGCAGGGGGAAGGGGCTCTGAGGGCCTTTGTGCCTGCAGTTTGTCTTGGGGCAGGAAGGAACAGGGACAGATGCTGACATCAGGAAGCTCTTGGCACATGAGGGAGGCTGCTGGAGAGGAGAAAAGGGCTGGGTGGGAAAGCAAGGAGGAGTCCTATGAGGATGTTAAGAAGCAACACAGACAAGGTGAGGTGGCCAATGGCCTGGCCAAGTGAGGGGGCAGAGGAGGAGGTCCCATGAGGGGTATGGGCTGGGACTGCCCCTGGGATGGGGCTGACTGCTCTGGAGCTGGGAGGGGGCAAGCTGGTTTCGAAGTTGGGAGAGCCTGAGGGGCAGGTGAAGGTGCAAAAATCCCAAGGAGATGACCCCACACTGGAACCTTCCCTCCACAGCCCATCCTCAAGCACACAGTCAGTCCTAGAAACTCTTTTCCTCAGGCTGTGACCTTACCTTGCTCTTCAGTGGCTGCTGTGGCAGTATGAGCTCCTATTCTGGGGTAGACAGACCTCAGTTTATTCTGGGCCCCCGGTTCAAGTCTTCTTACTCACCTTCACCTGTAAAATGGGTCCAGCAGTGTACTTGGAGTGGCCATGGAAACAACAAAGGCACTGAGAGCCGCAGCAGTACCAACTGGAAGGTGTACTGTGTGCTCACGGGCACTCTGCCTGCCCAGCCTTGTCCTTGATGAACATAGCAATCATGGTGGCTAATGCTTGCAAGCTCTTTGCCGGTGTTACTTAGTCTTCACCGCATCCCTGAGGTCAGTAGCTTTGTGACCCTGATTTTCAGATGAAGAAACTAAGATCCAGGAGGGTTAAGTGACTGCTGAAGGTCGCCCAGCTAAAAGTACACAGGGCCAGTTTGAGTTGGCACAACCTATACATCTATCCTTTGCACCACTTTATTTAGATTTCTGCTTCTTTCTGAGTCCTCAGGACTCTTTTCTGACCTTGACACTGCCATCTGCATATTGTGTGACCTGAGCAGATCTTTCCTGTTGTCCTCAGTTTCCTCTTTATAGTGAGGATGTTAAAGTGTTCATAACAAGAGTGAGGCAGTTGGGATAAATCAGTTATATAAATCGTACTCCAGGAAATCATGGACCTGGGTTTGGGTCCCAAGTTCATGAAAAGCAGTCAGCTTGTGAGGATGTTCTAGAAACTATCCTTCTTGAATTTTTAGAAGACACTTATTTTTATAATAATAATTATTATTATATTATTTCATGCTGAGGGTTGAACCCCAGGACCTCTAACATGCTGGGGAAGTATTCTACCACTGAGCTATGCACCAAGCATTGAGATTTTTATTGCAGTATAACATGCACCTAGAATCTTGCACAGATTGTTAATTACTTCTCACTGAATTTTCCAAAACTGAACACATTTATGTAACCAGCCCTCTACTTCTGAAGCCTCCTTGCCCTGCTTCCATTCACTAACTTGCCCAGGGGAACTGCCAACTCTACTTCAATTACCACAGAGTCATTGAGTGCCCCCTACCCTTTTTACGGTGAGGATACTAGGGATTGAACCTCGGGCCTTCAGACTGAGCTACATCTTTAGCCCTTTTTGTGTTTTATTTTGAGATGGAGTCTCACTAAGTCACCAAGTTGCCTAGGCGAGGCTTAAACTTGGGATAACTTCTGCCTCAGTCTGCAGAGTGCAAGGTTTACAGGTGTATGCCACAAACCCAGCTTTGTGTCAGCCTTTGTCATATAAATGACATCGTAACACAGTGTGTGTTCTCTTTTGTCTGGCTCCTTTCGCTCGACATTATGAGATTCATCCATGTTTTTGCATGTGATATAGTTTCATTGTTACGTGGTCTGTTGTGGATGCATCTACAGTTTACTTATTCATCACATGTAGATGGACACTTGAACTGTTTCTGGATTTTTTTGCTGTTGTGAACAGTACTACTGGGAACATTCTAGGCTAGTGGTAATGAACCTGTAGCACACATGTTTCTCTTTTAAGATAAAAGATGTTAATGTATGAGTTGTTTTTTCTAAACTAAAACTTCAGCATTTAGGTTTAATTGCGGTGCTGGCACCTTGCAATAAATAAATGGGTTTTAGGTTGCAATTTGGGCGCTCGCATCTAAAAGGTTCGCCATCACTGTTCTATGCCACAACTTTTGGGGAACTTGCATTGGTGTCTCTAGTGGGTCAGTTTCAGGGAGCAGAACTGTTGGCTGCAGGTATGTTTTAGCTTGAGCAGATGCTGTCGAAGCATTTTTCACAGTGATTGTACTACTTCATTCCCCTCAGCAATGTGCGATTGAGAATTTCATTTGCTTTTCATTTTCCCCAGTGGTGAGTGTATAAAGATACCAAGATATGATGGTTTTCATTTTCACTTGACCACCTTTTTGTGTTTATTGATTATTTAGAAGTCCTCTTTTGGGAAGTTCTTGCTCAAGTTTTTTTCTATTTTTTAAAAAAATGGGCTCTATGACCTTTTTATTGATTTTTGAGTTACTTATACATTCTGGATATACTTCCTTTGTCAGCGGTATGTATTGACAATTCCTTTGTGGCTTGCCTTTTCATTCTCAGTTGTATAATTTTATAAAGTGACTGGAGTTTTAATTTTTGTTTTCTGTTTTTTGTTTTTTTGGTACCAGGGATTGAACTCATGACCTTGTGCTTGCCAGGCAAGTGCTTGAGCCATTGAGCTAAATCCCCAGCTCTGGAGTTTTTGTTTTACTGGAGTTCACTTATCAGTTTTTTTCCTTTGTGGTTAATGCTTTTACAATTTAAAAATCCTATCCCTATCACAAGTTCATGAAGATAAACTACTGGAGATCAAACCCAGGACCTCACACGTGCAAAGCACTCCACCACTAAGCTACATCTCCAGCCCCTTTTGCTATTTGTTTTCTAAAACCTGAATAATCTTTCATTTTACGTTTAGTTCTGCAGCCAGGCATGGTGACACATGCCTGTAATCTCAGAATTCTGGGCGGCTGAGGCAGGAGGGATCATAAGTTCCATACCAACCTGGGCAACTTCATGATTTAGTAAGACCCTATCTTTTTTTTTTTTTTTTTTTTTGCGGCACTGGGGATCCAACTCATAACCTCGCACCTGCCAGGGCAGGCGCTTAAACCACTGAGCCAAACTTCCAGCCCTGGTTTTTTGAGGCAGGGTTGCACTATGTAGCTCAGGCCAGCCTTGTGCTCCCATTGTAGTGCAAGCCGGCCTTGAACTCACAACGCTCCGCCTACCTCAGCCTCTCGAGTGCTGGGATTAAAGGCGTGCGCCACCATGCCCAGCTGTAAGACCCTATTTTGAAATAAAAAATAAAAAAAGCGAGTGGGACGTAGCTCAGTGCAATGACCTTGAATTTAATCTCTGATTTGTAGCTGGGGAGTGAGGAGAGACTTTAAAAATGTACAGTTAAGCTAGAATTGTCTTTTATGAAATAGGGGGTAGGGTTCAGAATACATTTCTTCCACATGGATGTTTAATTGAACAGCATCATTTATTAAAATGATCATTTTCCCTTCTTCCCCACAGTCTTATCTTTGCTGGAAATTCATATCCATTTTGATATGGATTTGCTAACCCTTCAATTGTCCATTTGACCATCTTTACTGTAATACCATGGTGTCTTTTTTTTGTTTTGTTTTGTTTTGTTTTGTTTTGTTTTGTTTTTGGTACCAGGGTTTGAACTTACATACCATGGTGTCTTAATACCATAGTTTAAATTAAATGTTGGTAGGTAGTGTAAATCTACCAATTTTGATATTCTTCTTTAGGATTCCTTTGGCTCTTCTTGGTCCTTTGCATTTCCATATACTTTTCTTTTCTCTTTTTGTACAGTCTTGCTATGTTATTCAGGCTGGGCTTGAACTCACTATGTAGCCCAGGCTGGCCTCAAACTCATGGGGATCCTCCTGCCTTGACCTCCCCAGTGCTTGATGTATAGGTGTATGTCACCATGCCTGGCTTATTTCCATATACTTTTAAATATCATACTTCAGTTTTTAAAAATTCGGGACATTGGGAGACAACATAAACCTAGGGAGAATAGAAATCAAAGGATCAAGAGGGTAAGGAGAGAAAAATCAGCCTCTTTTCCCCTGGTCCCTCATTTTCTCTTCTCAGAGGGCACCATCATTCCAGAAATGTCTGTGCATGTGCAATCACATCCCTACTCTTTCTTCCACAAAGAATAGCATATTGCACACATTGTTCTGTAGCTTGTTTTTTTCCCCCTCTTAATATATCTTATAGACTTTGCTATTTTTGTAGTTGCCTGGGATTCTTTTATGACATCAGTGATCTCTTTAACTTGTCCCAAATTAGGTTGTTTCACTCTTTGTTCCATCCTGAACACTGCTGCAGTGATTTTCTTGGGCCTGAATTCTTGTGCGTAGATACACAGTTGTTGGGAGGATGGATTCTTAGAATCTGACTTAGCTGTGTTCCACTCCCTGTCCACAGTGTTGGGCTTTGCATGAGATTCTCTTTGATGTCTGAAAACCTTGGATTATTGGCTCCTTAAGGACGTTTGGTTGTGAGGGCCCAGTGCTTTATTTGTTTGTTTTGTTTTGTGGCACCGGGGATCGAACTCACAACCTCACGCCAGTCAGGCAGGCATGTAAGCCTCTGAGCCAAACTCCTGGCCATGGTTTTTTGAGGCAGGGTCGTGCTGTGTAGTTTAGGCCGGCCTTGCTCACTTTGTAGCCCAAACTGGCCTCGAACTCACAGTACTCCACCTACCTCAGCCTCCCAAGTGCTGGAATTAAAGGCGTGCACCACGACGCCCGGCAGGGCCTAGTGCTTTAAACTGAGTCTTAGGCCATTGCTTTCAGATGCTGAGTTTTATACAAGGCTTCAGTCTCTGTTTTAGTTTGTGTAAGCTCAGGTCCTGATTGTGAGACCTTAAACCCAAGTTCCTCAGTTTTGAATTTGGAGATTGTGTTGGCATAGTAGAGGGAACAAGAGCTTCAGAGTATACAGAAACAGGGTTGTGAATTTCAGCTCTGCCCCATCTCCTTTCCCACTGCCCTGCTTTATCTGTCAGGCCTTGGGCTGGGCACCTTACCTCCCTAAGTCTTGGTTTTTCTCTCTATCGAGAGAGCTGTATAAGACTGAGCATGGGGTTGGTGCATACTTGTAATCTCAGCTTGGGAGGCAGGGCAAGAGGATAGCAAATTTGAGGCCAACCTGTACAACTTAGTGAGATCCTGTCTCAAAATAAAATTTCAAAAAGGGTTGGGGACAGAAGGAACCACTCCTGGGATTCAGTCTCCAGAAAAACACACACACACACACACACACACACACTCACACACACTCACACACACACACACACAAGGCTGTAGGAGAACCTTTGGGCTCTAGCATGAGTGGTTGGCTCGGAAAGTCTTGATTTCTGATTCTCCAACTTCAACCCCCAAATATGATGCCCCCCTCTATGGCTGACTTCTCCCATATCCACTCCTCTAATTCTGTTCACTTGAGTGCAGTTTAGCACAGGGTCAAAGAGCAGAACTTTGGAGTCAGAGCGGCTTGTCTTTCTCAGCCACTTCTCTCTTCAGTTCTGTGGACCTCGGTGTCCTCATCGCTAGAGCAGAGGTAAGAATACCGACCTCCTACACTGATAGAAGAGCTGTCACACAGCAAGCCCACAAGAAATGCTAGCTGCTGCTGCTATTATTAGTATTATCTCACATTCCTGCTCCCAGTTGCACATTTTTGGATTTGGAAAGGCGTCTTGGTAGCAAGAAAAGCATTGGTGTCTTTCCATCCCATCATCCCTTAGCTGTGGGCCTCCATGGAATTTGTAGTCCAAGGCCCGTGATAGGACTGGCCTTGTGTTAGGCCATTCTTTCATTGTGTAGCAAACCACTCTAAATACCCAGAGACCTAATCATGATTTATTATTTCTCATGATTCTGTGGGTCAGTTGGGCAGTTCTCAGACAGTCTTACTGGCGCTTGTGCAGCTAGTAGCCAGGCTGCACTGGAGTAACCGGAGGCCTGCTGTTGGCTAACACGTCCCCTCCACTCATCTGCCAGCAGGCTGGCCTGGGCTCCCTTAAACAGTTGTCCAGAGAGCTATTTTGAAGGCCAAAGTTCTGAAATCTATGGGTCAGGGTTATAGCTCAATGGCACAGCACCTGCCTGGTAAGCGCAAGGTCCTGAGTTTGATTCCTGGTACCAAAAATAAATAAACAAATGAGTAAATAAAATAAAATCTGCACAACTTCCTTTCTGCCACATTCTTTTGGCTAAAACAAGTCACAAGGCTGGCTTGACTATAGAGTGAGAAAGTGGACTCCACCCGTTAATGGGCGAGGAAGCAAAATATGTTCACATCTACCACAGAGCTCAGTAATTAGAAGGGTGACAGAGGTCACTTGCCCTCAGTGAGCCACAGTGTGCACATTTGTAGAAAAATGAGTCTAATAGTGCTTATGTAGCATATGGGCTCTGTGAGGAATTAAAGTGAGGAAATAGAGCACGCAAAGGGAAAGTGCTCAAAACAGAGTAGCTGTCATGGATGTTGTTGTCAAAGCTTTCTCCCCTGTGTCCTAAGACTTTTTTTTTTTAGTACTGGAGATTGAACCAAAAGCCTCAAAAATCCTGGGCAAGTGCACTACTACTGAGCTACACTCCCAGCTCTTTTTAATTTTAATTTTATTTTAAGATGGGGTCCAAGTCAGTTGCCCAGGCTGATGTCAAACTTGTGATCTTCCTGCCCGTGCCTCCCAAGTTGCTGGGATTATAGGCATCCACCACTGCATCTGCCTTCCTAAGGCTTTCATTCATCAGTCCAGAGTGACACTGTGTTGATAACCATTTAGATGATAACTAGATCAACATAAATTTCCCTTTTATTATAGTCATCTTCATAGTCCTTGTCTTACTAACA
>RJWM01030004.1:0-23908 GCA_004363535.1 Dasyprocta punctata | reverse complement strand
CCCCCCTTCATCACCTCAGTAATGAATTTGCAGGAAGTAGACCCAAACGCCAGGCCTTGAAGGTGCGGTGTGTACTTCCTGGTCTACTGCATGGCTGTCACCGGGAAAGGACAAAAATACTGCAATTTTGTACTCCATTTAAAGTCATCCTTTAAAATGTGTGTTTTATGTATATTTTGTGGTATCCCTATTAAATGTGTACATGTGAATATGTATGTAACATGTGTGTATACAGATTGAAGCTGCTTAATATTCATTATTGCTGGAACATACCATGCAAACGTTTGGGAAGTATTGCTCTGAATATTTGCATGGAGCTTCTGACTTGTGTATAACTTCTGCGTGGATATTAATAAATATTTAAATACACACATGATGTCAGTGGTAACTTGTTGGGTTCTTTTCTCTTCCCAAGATGGGCGAAATGAATTTCATAGATGAACAGGTGGATGGTTGGAAGGAAAGAAGGGTGGCTGGATGGTTTTACGGTTTATAGCTAGATGTCCCCCAAGAGCCTTTAAAAGGCGATTGGACCATGGGAGTTTGTAGCTCCTTGCTATTAGGAAGTGAGGCCTGGTGGACGAGGTGGGCACTGGGGTGTGGCTCAGAAGGGTTTCTCTGCCTCCCCGGCTCCTCCCTAGACTCTCTGGTCCTGACCACCATGACACGAGCAGCTCTCCTCTGCATTGCCGCCCTGCCTAGGAACCAGCCACCTGTGGACCCAAATGTGAGCCCAAACCAAGGTCTCCTTCCTTAAGTGCGGGTGTCGGCAGCGAGGGAAGTGACTCAGAGGATGGACCGCACGCGCTCACATTCACTTTCACTGGGATCTGCGTGGGAAATAGGGATTCTGAGAATTCAAACTGCGCCCAGCAAAGCCCATGGCTTCCACAGAGGTGGGAAAATTTCCAGAATTTTATCACCTAACAGGATCCAAGGTGCTTGGAAGCGTTTTACCCTTGGAATCGCATTCATTGTGATGGCTCATGTGGCAGGATTACACATCCCGGGGCCACTGGGACAGAAAGGCCCTGACTGCAGAGTTTCACGACAGGGAAGAAGGGACGGGATGTGACAGCCAGAATTGTCTTCCTCCTCCTCATAAACTCAGTTCATTCCTAAACTGCAGTCATAATTTTTAACACTGATCAGCATTTCTTTAGCATTTAGACATTTACAGGTGCTGTTTGACTTTCAAAAACCCTATCAGGAGACGATATCCTTTAAATTTATTTATTTATTCATTCAGTGCAACAAATAAATCCAGGCCCTTGTGGAGTTCTCCACGCCAAGCAGTTTCTTGAGCAGTATTTGTCCCATCGAACGCCTGCCTCTGCCCTGAGCCCCATGAGCACTGAGGACAGGACCGGCGAGGCCTGGGAGCGGCCCCTGGCCCCGTCCCTGGTGTGAGCTCAGGGCCGGCACAGCATCTGCCCGGGCCAGAAGGGCTTTTCTTTCTCCCTGATGCAACTTCAGCCGCAAACGCCCTGCGTACTGTGATAAAGCCATCAGGATGACGAACAGCGGCCTTAATTGGTATTAAAGGATATTTATGTTGGTATGACTAAGTTAAACCCCCTAATTGATTGGAGACACTTGAGTAATAGGACCCGCAGAGCCCCATTAGTATTACATTGACATATTAGCTTATCTTCGTGCTCGATGGCAAAGGATACACTTGGGAGCTTCGCGCAGTAGCACATCCAGGGTAAGATTTCTGACCTTAGATTTATGTTATCTACAGCGACAAACCCAGCTGCCTACTTCATGGTCTGAATTACAGATTTTCCATTTAGCCGGACAACATGAATCTGCTGCTACAATTATGTCTCCAATTACAGCCCCCCGCCCCGCCCCAGTGCAAGGCATTCTAATGCAGTTGTTTGCTTTATGCCCTGGGCCCTCCTTAGAGTAAAAGTGAGTGGGCAGTGCCCACTCCCCAGCCCTGGGAGGCCTGCACCTCCTTCCTGGTAGAGCTGTCAAGCAGAGGAGACAAAAGAGGGCCCGGGAACTGGCTCCCCACTGTTCTATTCAAGGCAGTCTTTCTCTCTCCAAGAAGAACTGCTTTCATCAGAACTTTCCGATCAAAGAAATAATGAACTCAGTGCTCTCCTCTGTTCAGAGAGTTCGGATCCGCGGAGCAGAGAGAGTGTTTTAAAAGCTGTAAGGAGTTTGGTTCTGGGACAGGCTCTCAAATGCGCCCCTCTGGAGCAGGAGGCCACCATGGCCCTCTAACTTCACATCCCATGCTCTCCTTTCTTTTTTCTTTTCTTTTCTAAAAAGAAAACATAATGATACTACGCGTGCTGTTTTATGACCTGCTTTTTAAAAATATACATTTTAGTTGCAACAATGATACAGCCTTATTTTGAAAATTCATATATTACCTATTAGACAAACATAAGTCTTCAGAGAAAGAGCTGGGATTTCCAGATAAAAAGTCAGGCACAAACATACAAATCTGCACTGAAAATCACCATGAAATTTTAATGCTGATTGGACGTCTCAACTTGAAAATCTGAAAACTCCTGAAGCCACTAGTAGAAAACATCTCACCTCATGCAAAGAGGATAAGCCACAGTCAACCTGCATAAAATTATTAAAAATATTGTATAAAATGACCTTCAGGTACACATGTAAAGTATGTACGAAACATAAATAAATTTTGTGTTTAGACTTGGGTCACCCTCAAGATACTTCATTATGTATACGCAAAATATTTCAAAATCCAAAATCTGAAGCAGTTCTAATTGCAAGCATTTAGGGTAAGGAATACTCTCTCTATAATCTTTTCCTATAATTTTTTCCCTTGGTGCTAGGAATCAAATCAAAAGCTTTACACATGCTAAGTGCTCTATTACTGAGCTACGGCCCCAGACCTTAGAAGTTATTTTTTGTTTGTCGTTAGCACATTGAAATTACATCTACGTCGTTGTAGATGTGTCTATGCATAGATCAGATGCAACATCTTTTGTTTAATTTATCCCTTATTGCTGTTATTTAGGACACTTCCTGTACTTTATTATCACAACCATAGAATGGGCTCTGTTTTAGCTGAATCTTTTTTCCTTTAATTTTGAGAATACGCGCGGTGGGGAGAATAGTATAATCAGTCTCCACGTCTGCGTTGCCGAGCTTTAAAATCATCAACATTTTGTCAGTCTTGTCTCACGTCTCTTTTCTCACACTTTTTTTTTTTTCCACTTTCTTTCTTTCCTGGAGTATTTTCAAGCACACCTGGTATCTTCAAATTCTGTCTCAGAGGCTGAAAGAGAAGTGAAAGCACAGGTCACCCCGGGCCTGCTCCCTCCCCTCCCGGGCGTGTCGGGGTGCTGGCCCTCTGCTTCTCCTGTGGACTCCCCTCGATCCACGCGTGCGTGGAGCCCACTTGGCAAGGCGTCAGCAGCAGCGTGCGCTTGGGATCAGAGCGCTGCCTGCTCTGGGCTGCGACCCAGCTTCTTCGCCTCTGCAGCCCGACAGCTGGGCTGACACCCCGGCTCCGAGGGCTCTGACTAG
Source organism: Dasyprocta punctata (assembly GCA_004363535.1). NCBI lineage: Eukaryota > Metazoa > Chordata > Mammalia > Rodentia > Dasyproctidae > Dasyprocta > Dasyprocta punctata. The sequence continues at coordinate 20,392 of RJWM01030004.1, read as the reverse complement.
GCACTCACAGAGCTTGCACGTGGCTGCAGCCTGAGCCGGGTGCCTGGGACGGGGGAGGCACTCGGTAGCCAGGGTCAGTTCCATGCCCTGAAAAAAGCAGGTCAAGCAGCAGCCCTGGACACCTGAGCCCGCGGCCGAGGCCTTGACCCTGAGGCCTTGACTGGCTCAGCTTACAGGGCCACCTTAGTCGGCATCCTGAGTTGTCCCCAAGCCATGAAAAGAAATACCCTATTGCATTCCTCTGCACTGAGACCGCGCCAGGCAGCCGAAGTGCATCATCACGGCATCGTCGATGCCCGCGGATGCGGGGAAATCCACTGTGAGTGGGTCTGAGGCCGACGGTCTCACCAAGCCACTGTTGGGTGACGGAGTCAGCTGCGACCAAGGTCCTCGGACCTCTCCCTTGGAGCCCTGCACTCGGAGGCCCAGGTGGTTCCCGTTCCTGCTCTGCACAGAGCCACACACGTTCTCCTTCTCTCCCCCTGTGCGGCAGCATTTTCCAGACAGCATGGCATCCATCGCCGCAGACGGAAGCCCCGGCACTGAGGAAAACTTGGCCCTGGAGGTCGGATGCCCAAGAGATGTGCAAACACGCGCTGCAAAACCTGTGCTGCAGCTTCTCGATTATGTTTAGGGTCGAGGACTCCGATAAGGCAGGAAAGGGGCAGCGAATGACGCAGACGAAGGATTGCCCAGGAGGATTCGGGGTCTGGGGAGGGAAAGCCAGGACGGTTCCTCCAGAGTGAAGGACGGACAGACAGCAGGCAGAGGGACAGGGCGGGCTCTGCTGTCTCTGCCACCATCCCTGGTGAAATGTCGCCAGCTCATCTCGGAGAATAGGGACAAGGCAGGAGGTGCCTGAGCTTAAAGACAGACCATTACCTAGGTAACTTAAGGCCCCTGGAGGTAAACTCCAGGCGCAGGGTGAATGCCTGATGCTGTTGTTTTCAAATCTTGCTATGGGAAAGCTGGGCTATTTTGCGCTGTGTCTCATTATATTCCTCACGGTCTCCATCACTTTCTCATTGCTGAGACTCTATACCCGATGCTCACAACTGAAAGGAGAGGAGGTTTAATTCAGGGCATGTTTCAGGGGATTCAGTGCATGGTCCTGCTCCGAGACAGTTAATGTCATGGTGGAGGGGCCTGGCGGAGGAAAGCTGCTCACTTCATGGAGGCCGGGAAGCAGAGGGAGACGGGAGCAGGACTGGGTAGGGGGCGTACACTCTGGGCCACACCCCTGCATCCCCCTCTTCTAACCAGGTCTGACCTCCTAACAGCACATTTAGCTGTGAACTCATCACGGATGAGTACAGGGACCTGTGATCAAGTCATCTTCTAAGAATCCCACCTCTGGACACATTTTAGATCCAAACTGAAACTCCCATTTTAAAACTGTAGCGCTTGGAAAAGAAGTAACCCTTTCTCACAGGCAGAGTGTGTGCTGTGTGAATGCTGCCCTGCGTCTGTGAAGATGGGGCATCCAGGGCAGAAAGGACTACAGAGAGGGGACAAAGAGCAGAGCAGGGCCAGGGGGCAGTACCTGGAACTCTGACTCTCTGCCCACCTCCTAGGGTCCTGCTGTTCCCAGCCACGGGCGGCAAGGTAGGCAGATATTGGGAAGGACACATCGGATACCTGCTTCTGGTGGCTGGGGACATCCAGGGAAGATCGCCGGCCAGGCATGGGGGGCAGAGGGCGCCTTCCGTCAGGTCCTTGCATCCTCTGAGCTCCTGGCCACAGAGGCCCAGTACTTGCCCAAGGTCAAGTAGCCATACAGTGCAGAACTGGAGTTCAAACCCAGGCAGCCCGCTTCTCATGGCCATTATCTACGTGCGTGAGAGCTGGGGAGCAGCAGGTGGGGGTCCCCCTATGAGGAGGACAAGGCCGCCAGGTAGCAGCAGGGTTCCCACCAGGGCTCACTTCTTCCCTGGGCCCACTCCATGCGACTTGTCTGCATCCAGGCGACCGTAAGGGGTGCAGGCTGGGTGTGAAATCCAGGCGCCCACTGTTTTTTTGAGGAAGATTTTCTAACCCATGCCTGGTGACCATTGTTTTTCTATGTTCTGTCGCAGCTTTGAAGATCTGATAGCGTTTTATTCTGTTTGTCTGAAATGCATTCACATTTTTGTGTGTTCTCTCCCAGTTATTTCCACATCTGAGAGTTGTTGCTGTCCCAGAGGAATGAATGATATTAGCTCTCCTGAAATGAGTTTGGGTCAACATGCAAGCCTCAGGAGACACGTGTGGGAGCTTACGGGAGGGGGGGTCTAGTTGTCCCTAAAATTACCCTCCTTTGCCAATGCTCATCCTGCTTTTCTCTTTCTTTCTTTCTTTCTTTCTTTCTTTCTTTCTTTCTTTCTTCTTTCTTTCCTTTCTTTCTTTGTCTCTCTCTTCCTCTCTTTCTTCTTCTTTCTTCATTTTTCCTTCCTTCCTTCCTTCCTTCCTTCGTTCCTTCCTTCCTTCCACCTTTTGCCAGTGATAGAACCCAGGCCTTCACACTGAGCTGCATCCCCAACCCTCTTTATTTTTCATTTTTCAGCAGGGTTCCACTAAGTCTCTACACTGCCCAAGCTGGGCTTGAATTTGTGATCCTGCGGCCTCGGCTTCCAGCAGTGCAGGGAGCATAAGCATGACCACCGCACACAGCTAAGCCAGCTTTTCCTGCTGATACGAGCTTCGGACAGGCCTGAAGAATGTGACCTTCTTCCTGCAGCCTTCAGGAAAAGCAGCCACAGATTCTTCTAGCAGAGGGGACAGCCCAGGGCAAAGGCCAAATGTTTGAGGCTTCACTGCTCACATTGCTTTACTTTCCCTGCACAATAGAAACAGCAATAATACAGAGACTAAGGACTCCATTTATTAAGTGCCTATTAAGCATTATGCTCAGTTCTCTAGAGCTGAAACGGATGAGTGTTTGAGTGTCAGGTTATCATGGGATATCATTCTAAAGGTTTGCTATAGGGTCACGTGGATAAACATACATAAACACTTAGCAGGGAGACTAGCATAAAAGAAGCAGTCTGTAAATGTGTGCTAGTCAGCTTTCCTTCACTGTAACAAATGACAGTGATAAGAAACTTTAAAGAGGAAAGGTTTATGAGGCCAGTGTTTCAGAGGTTTCCGCCCACTGCCTTTTGGTGCACTGCTTTGGTCGAAGGTTGTGACAAAGGGACAGATCACAGTGGGGTGACAGCACACGACCTCAAGGAACCAGGAAGCAAAAGGAGAAACAGGGAGGAGCTAGCATTATCCCCAGCAAGGCCCTGCCCGCAGTGATCTCACTTCCTTTCTTAGACTGTGCCTCCTAAAGGTCTCACCATCTCCCAGTAGCTCAAGCCTGCAACACATGGTCTATGGAGAACATTTGTGACTCAGACTCCAGCAGGGAGCCATCCGCTAGTAGATCTGATTTCTGTATTTTACAGACATGGAAACTGATGGCCAGCGAGTAGACTAGATCTGTCCCCTTTCGTAGGACCACGTGGATTTTGCACCCAATCTCAAGTGAGCAATGTTCTCTTTCTTCCCGTTTCTCTTCTATGACAAAGCAAAATGGCAACTGTTCAGCAGTGAGCAACTGTTATTTTCAGAATAGTAGTTTTGCTTGTTAAATCTTGAGACGATATTTCAAAAACCACTCATGCACAAAGCCAATCCACGGCACTCTTCATTCCCAAGTTGAGGTGCTTGCACACAGCAAGGGTTGGAAGGGCAGTGATGAATGGCCTTGTGGGGATCCATTGCCTGTGGTCTCGACTTGCACCTGTGGTAACCCACAAATCACTGGCACAGGCCTGCCCTGAGTCCTGCTCAGGGGTTGTAGGAGCTATTATGTCTGGGACAACACAGAAGAGGCCTCAGGCAGGCCTGCTGGAAGGCGATGCCAGCTCCGCAATCCCCAGGCTACGAGATCAGGCCCCAGAGACTGCCCATGCCACCTCAGGTCAGAACTTTGGCTTTTTTTTCTCCCGCCTTTGGAGGTGGTGTTAGGAACTGACCCAGGGCCTCATGCATGCTGAGCCATGCTAGCCAGTGAGCTCCACTCTTGGCCCTCTCTCTACTCTTCTTAGCGAAGTTCTGGGTCAGGCTCACTATCCGGTAGGGTTCAGATGTGGATTATCCCTTCTAAAGACCTGTAAGAGGCGCTCAGTGCTCTGCTGTCGTAAACACATTGGACCACTTATGGGATGAAGGGGCGAGTGGGCGCATGGTTCCCTGGAGGGTGGGTCCCCTGTGAGGCCAGGATGGGCAGACCCCTCGCACCCTCCATCCCCGGCCATGTGCTGCCCTGCACGCCCCAGGACCTTGCTGATGGAAAGTGCCCCGGAGCATCCTTTCTCCTTTGGACCAGAACCACGAGCCCAAATCAACCTGTTTCCTTTGTCACTTACCTGGTCGGTGACACTGGGTTGTCAGCAACACAAAGCAGACTAAGACACTACCGTTCCCACCTGTGCCCCAGTGTCTGGATGTCTCTTCTGCTGTTTCCTCCCTGAAAGCCCCACCAAGCAGGTCCCGGTCCCTGTCACTGGGTAGCGGAGCTAGGACCCTACCTCGGTGTGCCGTGCCCTAACGCGCACCGATGGCAGCTGTGGCTGGCGACTGTATGAGAACAGGACTTCACAGGTCCCGTGCAAGCCTCCGGCGGGCACAGACTGAGGTGAGCGTCGGAAGTGGCCGAGGGGTGTGCAGCTCCGTTGGGTCCCCTGCGTCCTCGCTCGCCTCGTTCTCTAGACAGCACTGACTCCACTGAGCCCCCAGCAGCGCTGGGGAGGGGGCTGGGGCTTTGATTCCTTCCCTGGGGGGCAGACACCTAGGGGCTCCCTGGAACATGCTCGGGCCAAAATCACATTTTGTAGGGTTTGGGCTTAAAGATTTCTAGAACACTGGCGGTGCTTTCAGATTGTGAAAAAGAACCATGTTTATTTTTGTTTTGATTCGTTTTTAAAACGTGTAACTCACTGCATGCTGGCACTTATTCGAGACACAATAAAGATGAGTTAGGAGAAAATTTTAATGAAAAAGGACATAAAAATACAAGCCCCAAGTTTAAAATAAAACATTCTAACAGACAGAAAACTACTCGGCCGCTTTGCCCTCAAAGCCATTTGTAACGGCTTCACGTGGATTTCTGGGCTCATCCCCGCGCGGACCAGTAAGGAGCTGCAGCATGTACCTTCCTTGGGCCCCAGGGTGGCTCTGGTGTGTCCTGAACAGTGGACGAGGGTGAGCCCCGAGCGGCCTCCAGCCCTGATGTCCACTAGTCCTGTGTCGACACAGAGCGATCAAAAAATAAGGTGAATGTCTACTTTTTAAAAAATTTTTTTATAGTTAAAGACACATAGCCATCAATTCCTTTCAAAATACTACCCTAGCTTTGAAAACACTGATCCCAACATTCTTGCCACTTTCTGAAGCAGTTCTAGCAGTCTTCTTCAACGAGTGCCTTTACAAGTTATAATAATAATAAAAAAAAAATACAGTGAATGCAGCTGCCGGCTGCCATCCGGTGAACAGGCTGCTCCTAAACATGTGACTGTGTGGCCTCGCCCACCTCGCTCACCAGCTCTGGCTCTTCCTCAAAGTCAAAATGACCAGGAAAGAGAAACACCTGGAATAGATTCAGGACATCAGGGCGGCCAGGACAGGGCAACTTTTAGCCGACACTCAGGAAAGAGGACTCCAGAAGAGCTTCAGAAAGGGGCAGGATGTCGGGATAGGTAAGTAAGTGCAACGCAAGGGGAGGATTTCGAGGGGCATTGATGGCAGGGTGTGCTGGGCTATAGGAGTTTTTAAAAATTTGAACATCCACCAATTTTACTTTATTTTATTTATTTTATTTTATTTATTTTTGTATCAGGCATCAAACTCACCACCTTGCATTTGCTGGGCAGGCGCTTATGCCGCTGAGCTATATCCCCGGCCCTCACCAAACATTTTGATCACAGTGTATCCTGAGAGGCGGCCAAGGCGCGGTCGCTAAGGACCGAACGTCTTCGTCTCCTCGGATTCCTCCGCTGATGCTGTGACTCCCGCTGGAGCGGCATCCGGGATGGGGTCTTGGGGGTGATCGGTGTTAGACGCGGGGGCGAAAGTGGGCTCACTCACGGGATTCCTGTCCTCAGAAGAAGAGAGGCCTGCGCCGTCCTTCCCTCCGCCCTGAGAGGACCGGGAAGAGCCCTCGCCAGCAACCGAGTCTGCAGCACCTTGAGGCGGGGCTCCCAGCTCTTGGGATGCCCAGGAGCCCGTGGCTGTCCCTCAGCCGCGCCCCCACCCGCCCAGCGTGTTTTGTTCCTGAGGATTCAGCAGCTTGGCACAGCCTCTCCGTGAGGAGCAGCTGGGCAGCGTCCACGTCTCTGGCTGGACCCGCAGGCTCCTCGGCGATGACCCTGTTGCATCAGCGGCCGGGTCGACGGCGCCCAATGACTGCTCTGTCCTCCTTTCACGAGCACACAAATCACACTCCCCTCGCTGGTCCCCGAAGAGCGGATGCCTTACTGCTCCAATTAATTATGCATCGGTTAATTCATTTGTTGGCTTTAGTGAATTGAATCAATTATTTTAAATGGCTTTTAATTGTTAATATATGCATTATAACAGAAGACAAAAGCTGTTAACAGAACTCGACATGGAACCCTCCCAGGACGGGGATCGGCCTTGTGAAATAAATCATTTAAAGTTTCCTGAGGAGTCCTGGTGATTTCCCAAAAGCCAATTATGTCTGTGACAAGCTGGGATTCTCTGGGAGGGTCCCTTTAGAAGCAGGCTGGCCTGAATCACCTGAATTCAGACAGTGAGCAGGCATTCAAATTGTTATCCATCCCGTATTTCTGAGCTCCTGTATGTTGGGCTCTCAGGAAAGCTAGAAGCTCCACGCGGGCAGGGATTCCTCTAACAAGCAGTGCCAACCCCAGCCTGCTGCTCCCTAGGCAAGAGGAGCACCAGGCACCCACCAGTAGCACGTGACCAGGAAGGTTCCCCGAGTTGTGCTGCTAGCATCTCCCACTCCAGGGAGACTGCCAAGTGCTATGGTTTGGAGAATGTTTGGGTTTGTGTGCCGGAAGCTTGGTCATCAGTACGGGGGCATTGAGGTGATGGGCCCTGTAAGAGGGGCGCCCAGGGCAGTACAATCAGCTCCTGGGGACACTGGTGAGTCCCCACAAGAGCAGCTGGGTATGAGAAGAGCCAGTCCGGCCCAGACGCTCCTGCCCCCTGCCTCCCCTCACCACCTCTCTCGCTCTTGTGCTCACGCTCGCCGCGATGCCAGCTGCCAGGCTGTGGTGCAGTCAGAGGGCTCTCACCACGGGGTCAGATGCCAGGGCCACACGCTCAGGCCTCCAAAACCATGAGCTAAATAAACCCTTTCCTCTGCACAAAATGTCCAGCATTGGTATTTTGTTAAAGCCACAGAAAGTGGGCGGATACGGCAAGCAAGGGCGGCTGTTCGGACTACACTAGGTGGACAGAGACAGTGGGGGTGCCCCCAGGGTACCCCTTCTCACGTGCTACAGATCCTGGATCCCAGGAGCCAGTGGCAGAGGGCCCTGTCCACACGCTCTGCAGCCACCACCTGCCTGTACTCTGGGGGTCACTGCACGGCGGGGAGAAAGAAGATGGAGGCCAATCGCAGGCTGCTGTCAGAACCTCGTGGTTTCCTTCCTCCCTGGCCCCTTGCCCAGCAGCCACTGAGAGGGAGGGTCTCACGGCTGAGCTAAAGTAGCTCCCCAGCTAAACTTCATGAGTATTTTTACTGGGCAGTTCTGAGTTCATCCACAAGTAACCCTCATTTCAAAGACAGAGTTCTGGGCCGGGGATTTAGCTCAGTGGCATAAGTGCCTGCCTGGCAAGCACGAGGTCATGAGTTCAATCCCTGGTACAAAAAAAAAAAAAAAGAAAGAAAAGAAAAAGAAAAAGAAAAAAACAAAGACAGAGTTCTGTTTCTAAAAAATCTGCCACAGACATCCATGAGAGGGTCTTGGTGATCAGGATAAATTTGAATAAGGGTATTTTAGAACTTTTAAATTATTTAATTCATTTACTGATCAAACCTCTGAGAGCTCCGTGATCAGTGTTGAGTTAAAGAAAAAACTATCTGCACTCTGAATGGGATGAATCCCTGGTAGCGACATTTGGAGCTTTGCCTAATAAATGCTATGAAAAGGCACAGGAAGTCAGATGTGGTGGCACATAGCTGTTACCCCAGCAGTCTGGGAGCCTGCGCCAGGAGGATCACAAGTCAATGCCAAGTTGGGTGACTCAGTGACACCGTGAGACTCTCAAAATAAAAAATAGAAGGGGCTGGGGGTGCAGCTCAGTGCGCGGGCTTTGGGCTCAGTCCTCGGTATTGGAAAAAAAACCAAAAACAAAAACAAAAAATGAAGGCCCATGAGAAGACCCTGATGACAGCGACCTGGGCTCGCAGAGTCCTGGGGCTCCATGAAGAAGCAGAGTCTGGGAGATGAAGCAGGAGGAGCTTACCAAGCAGAACCTCAGGTCCAAGAGGGCAGGCATCTCTCAGAGAAAGAGCCATGAAAGGCGTGTGAAATGAAGCCCAGCCCAGCCCACGAGCAGGCCCAGAGTGCAGGTAGGGCGGAGGAGCCGAGCCCGAGCCCCAGGAGCGGGAGCCCTTGGGTAGTTTCAGGAGGAAGTCGGTTATAGCCGTGTCGAGACAGTGGGTTTGAGGATGGTGAGATGGTGAACAGGACACCGGCTGAACCCTGTTGGAACACTCTAGCAAAGAAGCAAGAAGAACCCCAAATAATCAGCCTGCTGTGGTCGGGAAGGGGACTTGCGGGTGGCATGATGCGCGCATGGTGATCTGCATGCCATCCTGATGTCTGTGGGCAGAGGACCCTGTGGGTGTCTGGGAATGCCATAGCAGGGCTTGCCAGGGTCTGTCTGAGGCACACAGTGTGGCCCAATGACCACGTGCCAGGAAGACATGGTTGGCCACTACGGTCCAGTGTGGGGCCACTCTGAAAGGCCACCTCACTCCAGAGCTACACCTGCAGCTGCCACTGGCATGAGCTCAACCTCTCCTTCTGTCTACTCCAGCCTCAGTTTCCTCTGGTCGCAGAGAAACCTGACCCTAGGGCACGAGAGCCAACCACAAGGTGCCATGAAAGCGAAGACAGAGGTAGACAGACCCGGGGGCCCCTGCCCTCCCTTCCACAGGGAGGACCCCAGGAGCAACCCTAATGAGGTCCATGTCCATGGGCTTCCTGTGGAATCCAGATGGACAGAGTAAGACACTGGATCCACTGGTAAGGAAGAGGGAAAACTCAAAACGGATTCCAAGACTTATAGCCTAGGTCACTAAGGTAGGAAGAAACAGGGAAGAAGAATGACTTTGGAAAGGAAGCAACATATCCATCTTGAGTACTGTCTCAATTTGTTGATAAACCCCAATTTTCAGGTCTTTTTGGCTTGAAACTCAAGGATCATGGTGGCCCTTCCTTCCCTTTGAACTCAGTTGTCAATACATCCTATCAATTCTTGTCTTTATGTGGCAGTGGGATTCACCTGCTTTATTCCCACTTACTCCAAGTTTTAGCATTCCAAGCCTGACCATTTTATTTCTAATTGCCACATTACCCAAAGCCTTGGAGCAGACTTTCTTGGCCTCTTTCCCTAACTCATGGTTCAAGTCTACCTTCCTGACCCTTCATTAAGCCTCTACCAGCTTAGAGTATGTCAACATTTAGTCCATTGATGGGAACTGGTACACTGATTGTTCCAGCTCATTCTACTTGATTCAATTTAAGAAACCATGTTTGAGCACCTCCTGTAATCCAGAAAGGACACTAAATACTTCTGTGACCTCAGATGAGATCATTTCTGCTTTCCAGAAATTCTCAGTTTACTGGAAGAGACTAGCAATAACAGGTGAAGCAATGTGAAGAGACAGACCAAAGTGCTTCTAGGAAATGGGACGGAAGGAATGACTTCTGTCCTAGCTCTCTCTGATGCCCAGTGCCCTGGCTTCATTCTGCCCACCCAGCCTAACTCCTCCTCTCCAACACGGTGTAAAAGAGGGCCATCCTCTCTAACCAGTGGGATGCTGTGGAAATGACAAAGGGCGGCTTCCGAGCGAGGTCATAAAGACCTTGTACTCTCTGTGGGTGGAAATCTGACGCTGGCAAGGCCCTGGACATCAGTCCCTGAGGACAGTGATGTCTGCATGATAGGAAGCCTCTGATATGAGCGCCATCTCTCCCTGGGCCCTTGGTCATCTGAGAGATCTAGGCCATGGCTCAGGAAGGCAGGTGAGGAGGAGAAATCCTTGAGGAGACAAAACTGAGGCCAGCTGGAGTCTGCAGGAGGGAAGGCTGGAGAGAAAGAGGCTCAGATATCTGCAGAGGTTACTCAGTGTCCAGCTGAGCTCTGATCATCGTGTGTGGGGGTGTGGGGGAAACCACCCAAAAATGGGGGGAATCACCGGTTCCTATCTTAAAGGACGGGAAGGAAGAGCGGCCAACACTCAGAAGGGCCCTGTGTCAGCAGTGAACCGCAACTGTCCTGCTCTTGTCCCTCCTAACCAATCTCACGCTCAAGTCTGAAGACCAAACTATTTCCACACAACTTAATTACATCCCAGAACACAACTCAAGAAGACTTACAGCCATTCAAACCTAACCAGTGCCCAAAATGAAAAAATTCATATTTGATGTCTAATGTAAAATTACCAGTCATTCAAAATAGCAGGAAATATGGTGCATAATGAAGAGAAAAACTATTCCCTTGAAGCTGACCAGAAGTGACACGGGTGTTAGAATTAGTTACAAAGACATTAAAATGGTTATTGCCATTTTCCGTGGGTCCAAAAAGTCAAGTAAAGACATAGGCAATATAAAATTATCAAATCCAGTTTCTAGAGATATAATGGGATTAGTGGCAGGTTTGAGATTCCAGAAGAAAAGATGGAGGAACTGGAACACACAGCAATAGAGACTAATGGTTTTTACCATAAAAAGATGGTCAGTGAGACAACTGCAAGCATCTCAATCCACATGTCATTGGAGTCCCTGAAGGAGAACAAGACAAATACATACAAAGAAATAATGGCCAACAATTCACCCAAACTGTGGAACACAGTAAACCCAGGATCCCAAGTTCAGTGAGATCCAAGCACAACGAAGAGACATAAAACTCCCTGAGTGTGAAGCAAACTGAAGATGCTCAAAGCAAGTGAGGAAGAAAAGTTTTAAATCAACCAGAGGTGGGGGGACAGAGGCACGTGGGCAAGGGCGACGGCAGAATCTGCACGGGGGGCAACACAAGAGAGAAGGCAATGGGAGAGCCTCGTTAAGGGGAAAGTGATGTATTTCAAAAACTTGAGGAATTCTACATTCTTTTTTACCATAAAGAATGACAAATGTGTAAAGTCGTAACCTGATTTAAACATGACACCCTGTAAACATGTATCAAAACATCCCATGACATCCCATGAATGGTTTAATGTATTACTTAAGGTTTTTATTTTGAAAGTATACATTACAAAAGAAAGATAGTTTTAGGAGTACTAGAGCTGTAAGAGTCCATCACCCCAACTGACCCATATTTTTAAAAACATGGAAGTTTTTCAAACAGAAGGATAATGACCCTCAATGGAAACCCTGTATCTACACAAAGAAATGAAAAGTACTAGAGATGGTAACAGTGAGTAAATGCACGCTTGCTTTTTCTTATTATTTAAATATGTTTAAAAAATAATTGACCTTTGATTTTGTTTTTGTTTGTGGTGCTGGGAATTGAACCCAGGGCCTTTCCACTGAGCTACGTCCCCAGCCTGTTTTTCAGGTTGAGATAAGGGTCTTGACAAGTCCATGCAGAGCCCAGGCTGGGCTTAGACTTCCGATCTTCCTGTCTCGGCATTCCAGAATGCTGGGCAAGCAGGCATGTGAACTACACCTGGATGATAGCTGACTATTTTAGCAAGTGATAATGGTGTATTGCGGAGCTCATGACATAGATAAAGGTCAGTAAAGCCGTGGACAAGATGCTGGCCAGGAGAAATGGAATCCACTTCCGTGTGTGCTTGTGAAGCTGTGCGCGTGGGACAGCGGGACACCACTTGGAGGGCAAGAAGGATCGGGTCTGAATGGCGTGACTTTCTCTCCTGCGTTGGATCGTTAGCTTTTTTAGCTCTTTGCTCTGTATCTGTGGAGCTTCCCGCCTGCTCCCCCCACCCCCGCCTTCTCTCCTTTCTTCCTTCCTTTCTTCTTTCCTTCCTTCCTTCCTTTCTTTTTTCTTTTCTTTCCTTCCTTCCTTCCTTCCTTCCTTCCTTCCTTCCTTCCTTTCTCTCTCTCTCTCTCTCTCTCTCTCTCTCTCTCTCTATTTCTTCCTTTCTTACTTTCTTTCTTTCCTTCTTTCTTCTTTTCTTTGCTTCTTCCTAGATGGTCTTATTCAGTTGCCCGGGCTGGGCTGCAGGTAACAGTTCTAAACTTCCCAGAGCACCAGGGTTACAGGTGTGTGCCACCATGCTTGGCGAAGATTAGGAGATAACATGGAATAGTGAAAACCAGAAAGCAGAGATGGAAAAGAGAAAAAAGCAAACGACAAACAGACCATCAACAGTAAGATGATGGATTTAAACATAAGCATGTCCCAATACACAGTAAGCATTAATAGTCTAAACATTCCAGCTAAGAGGTTAAAATTGTCAAATTGGATCAAAAAGCAAAACAACTTTATGTTGCCTATACGAAGCACAATTTAAATACAAAGACATGGATTGAAAGTAAATGATAAATGAAAGTAAATAAATATTGCATGATAAGGTTAATCAAAAGAAAGTTCTACAGTTATATTAATTTCAAGGAAGGCAGGTTTCAGAGCATGTAATATTATCAGGGATAAAGAATGTCATTTCACAATAATAGGAGGGTCTGTCAGTCAGCAGTACAATGCAGGAATCTTAGCCTCAGAACCCTTCTCTCTCTCTCTCTCTCTCTCTCTCTCTCTCTCTGTTTCTCTCTCTCTCTCTCTGTCTCTCTGTTTCTCTCTCTCTCTCTCTGTTTCTCTCTCTCTCTCTCTCTCTCTCTCTCTGTTTCTTTCTCTCTCTCTCTTTCTTTAGAACCCTTTTCTCCATTGATAGAGATCAGTAAGGATACAGGAGTCCTGTACACAACTAGAAACCAAGTTGGCCTAATCCAATCCATGTTAATTCAAAATTGATATTAGTTCAAAAAAATCATTTGCCTAAATGTGAAACTGAATGCTGTCTAACTTGTAAAGAAAAGATAGGAGAAAAACTACAAGTGTGGGTTAGGCAAAATTTTCTAAACATAAAACCAAGTACATAGCCATAAAACAACTTGATCAATAAAACTTCATGAATATTTAAAAGTCCACTCTTCAACTGATATTGAGAGAATAAAGTGAAGCCACAGAGAGATAAAATATTTGCAAAGCATGTCTAATAAGGGACCAGTATCTAGAAAATATGAGAAACCCTCTAAACGTGATAACAGGAAACCAACGATCCATAAAAATACCACAAAGAATCTGAACAAACGTCATCATTAGTCATTAGAGAGATGTAAGTTAAAATGCCCATGGTAAGCAATTCCATACTTATTCAAATGACTCAGAAAAGACCAATCGTATTGATAAGGAGATGGAGGAAATAGAAATCTTATTTGCTGCTGGCACAAATACACATTGGTTACAACCACTTCAGAAAACAGCTTATAGTTGCTATAAAAAGTAGGCAAGGACTTTCTGAATGGTTGCGTAGGAAATAGCACAAAAATCAACAAATGGGTTCCTATCAAGATAAAAAGCTTTTACAACAAATAAGAAACAACCAAAAGAGTGAAAAGAAAACTACAGAATGGAAAAATTTTTTTTACCAGCTATTCTTCAGAAAGAGGAGTAATACCTAGAATATATGGCAAGCTCAAAAAAATTAGAGCTCCCCAAAATTTTAAAGATCCAATTAAAAAAAGGGGAAGTGAAATGAATAGCCACTTCTCAGAAAAATCACAAATGTCCAATAAATACACACGTAGAAATGCCACTGGAGAAATGCAAATTAACACAACACTGATCTCTCTGACTCTAGAAAGAATGGCCATCGTAAAGAAATTAACTAATAACAAAAGCTAGAGAGGCTACGGGGCGGGGGGAGGGGAAGGAAACTTCCTTCGTTGTTGGTGGGAATGTAAACCAGTTCAAGCACTGTGGAAATCAGTATGGAAATTCCTCAAAAAACTAACTAGAAATTCTATTAGACTCACTATTCCACTTCGAGGTATCTTCCTGAAAGAGTTAAAGACATCACAGTACAGGGATCCATGCATAGCCATGTTTATAGCAGCACAATGCATAGTAGCTAAATCTTGGTAGCAGCTTATATGTCCATCCACAGATGAATGGGTACAAATGTGATATTTAACAAAGGATCAAACTGACTTTTTTGTGGGGAAATGAGTGCACTCTGAGACCATAATGTTAAGTGAAATATATCAGACACGCTGGCTTAAATATCACATGGTATATGAGAAACCCAAAATATAAATAAAGAGCAAAATACAAGATGGGTAACGGGAAGTAAGGAGCTAGATCTTGCTCAGATAGGAAAGGGATCAAGAGATGGAGGAAGCGGGGAGAGAGGGAGGGAAAGAGGATGAAAAGCGGTGTGAAGATGTGGTACGCACAAGCACCAACTCCAACAATGAATACAAGTATTATGCATTGCAAACAAAAATGAGGAAAATTTTTAAAATTTCCCTCCCCATTTGGTACAAAAAAGATACACCCGTGCCTACCATATAGTCCACAATTCCACTCCTAGGTTTTTATTTTTCTAGAGAAGAGAAAGCGTACACCCAGACACATAGCTGCACACAATGTTTCTAGCAGCTTAATTTGCCAAAGCCCAGACCAGAGACAGCTGGATGCCCTTCAGTAGGCGACCTAGCATGGAGGGCGCATGGCTCAGGTGGGCCTCTGGGTGCTGTGAGTCCCCCCAGGTGGTAGCCGAGGTCTCGTCCAGGTCCTTGACGTCCTAAACAAGGAACAGAGCAGGATCCCCCCAAGAGCAGTGGATCAAGTGCGATCACCCAGGGTCAGCGGCTTCCCTGAAAGAGAAGCTACGAGGAGCCCCGGCCAAGGGGCTCGGTGCGGAGGGTCTCAAGCCTTAGGGTCCGGGGTGGACTGGAGGGTTTGGTCCGACTCCTGCCAGCGAGTGACCCGACTCAGCCCCTCCTTGGGGAGGCGGAGCTTTTGTCCTTTCATGGCCCTTGAAGGAACCGTCATGGTGTCCGAAGCCCAAGTGGGGGTCAAATCTGCACAGTTAATGGCATGGGGAGCGGGGCTGGGGGCGCCAGGGGCGCAGGGCAGGTGCACCTGGGCACTCGCTGTGTTGAAGCCGCGTTTCCTGCTCTCCTTTGCCGTCGTGAGTAGACCTGGGCCCCAGTGCCGGACTAATGGTAACCTCACAAGGCTGAGCCAGACTCAGAGAGCGCTCCGAGCGCCCTCCTTTTTCTCCCCATGTGTCTCCTT
Source organism: Dasyprocta punctata (assembly GCA_004363535.1). NCBI lineage: Eukaryota > Metazoa > Chordata > Mammalia > Rodentia > Dasyproctidae > Dasyprocta > Dasyprocta punctata. The sequence goes on along the minus strand of RJWM01030004.1, from coordinate 4,882 downwards.
GGTTACCGGATGTCTCAGTTGGAGCCAAGAAAGTAGGCTCCCGGGTGGGCAGAACCTCCCTTCCTCTCCGGCCTTTTCTCAGTCTCCTCCTGCCTTGAGGCGGGCACACAGCTTCCCTAGAAAACCTGCACCACGCGAGCCAGGCCGGGTCTGGGTTTTTCCGAGAGCCCCTCCTCCGCCACCCGGCACAGGCACAAGTGAGACCCGGCCCAGATCCTCCGCTCATCCCAGAAACACTGCCACTCACTCCTCTCGGCACCAAGTATGGGCCCGGCTCCCGCTCAGCCATGGGTTCGTGTTGTTGTATGAATGACTGAATGTGCGATGTGAATATTTTCAAGGTAACCCTGGTTCCTATAAGGATGGAGAGCTGACTGTGGTTTAAATGAAGTCTAAGAGGCTGTTCAGAGTTAGCAGCCTGTATAGGAATGCTCGCTGACTGCGTCTTCTCCTGGGCGCTGGCGTCCACCGGCTCCTGGAAGCACGGAAGTCCCCGGTTCCCTTTGCTAGGAGTGCCGTGAAAATGTGGCGCAGACTCGTGGCTTTCATCTCAGAAATACATTTTTCTCACTATTTATTTATTTATTTATTTAGTCTTTTTGAGCCAGGGTCTCGCTATGCAGTTCAGGCTGGCCTTGACCTCACTTTGTAGATCACACTGGTCTCAAACTTGTGATGATCCTCCTGCCTCAGCCTCCTGAGTGCTGGCATGACAGGTATGCGCCACTGCACCTGGCTTTTTGTCACAGTTTTAACAGCTAGAGTCCAGGGTCAGCACTGGCAGGACCGGCTTCTCCCTGCAGCTCGCAGATGGCCGTCTCGTGCCTGGGTCCCTGTGTGGCCCATGCTCTGAGGGCATGCCTGGGTCCCCTTGCCCTTTCCTTTGAAGGCTCCCACGGCTCAGGGTCCACCCTCAGCACTCGCCTTTGGAAATGCAGTCACATTCTGAGGTGGTGAGGCTTGAGTGCAGTGTACATTTCAGCCTGTAACGACGCGTATCAGGTCGCTGTGATTATTGCTATCGTTTTACAGGTGAGAAGAGTGAGGCCAAGTGCAGTCAGGGCTCCAAGGTCACGCCCTTAAGTAGCAGAGCCTGGAAGCAGCTTGCAGATGGCTGAACTTTCCAGGGCTCACACCGGTAATAACAATGCCAAACTGACCCACAGGGCTCCAAACATTCTCAGAGGAGGTCAGAGCCTCGGGCCAGCCCCAGAGCCTAACCACCCTGCCTATCAGAAGGCAACCCCGCACCTTCCAGAGAACCACTCCCTGCACTATCTGTGGCCTAAAGGGCTGTGCTGGAACTGGAAAGCCCACCAACCCTGGCTCTGGGACGTTGTCAAGCAACAGCTGGGCATGACCTTTGGTGGCAGCTGGCCCACCAGGGTCAGGGGTTAGTGGCTGCCTCTGTCCACCCAGGGGCCAGCAAACCGATGTCTGTCTCTACACAAGAGCCACCCATAAGACAAGGGGCTCCTTCTGAGATCGCCTGTGTTTACCGAGAAAGACAAAATGAATGGAGAAGTCACAATGAACATGCCATGGAGACCTCGGAGTAATATATGGATTGTTTTAGGGCTTTTAATTTACTTTAACTTTCTTAATACACTATAATATACTACATAGATATAGGCAATATAATTTTAAATCACTGGAGGCTTTCTTTTGATAGTAATTAATTTCACAGCACAGCAATATTTCTTAGACTAAACCTTTCAGGCAGCCGACAGCGATGATTCCTTTTGTTCCCCCACTTAAAATGCGCTCGGGAACCCGTTCCACGTCTTTAAATCATTTGCTCCTGGCCAGTCTGTACCCGTGCAACATGCAGGTTTCTCAGCCTCGAAATGCACATTTCAAAATGTTCACAAAAGAGCTCACAGAAAAGCCAAACGTGTCAAGGGATCTCTCTGTCTGTCTCTGTCTCTGTCTCTGTCTCTGCCTCTGCCTCTCTCTCCCTCTCTCTCTCTCTTGGATTCAACCCAGGGCCTTTGCACTGAGCTTCATTCCCAGCCTCCACCTCCCTTTTTGTTTGTACATTTTGAGACAATCTCACAAAGTCACTAAGTTCCAGGTGTGCACTACCATCCCGGCCTGCTGGGGCCCTGGCTTGGACTTCTGGCCTCTAGAACTGTAAGAAATGAAGTCTGCTCTTTATAAACTACCCAGGCTTAGGGATCGTGGAATAGCACAAATGGGCTGAGACCCCGGGCTGCAGTGCTGTCCCCGGATGCTGGTGGCTCCTTACAGAGCAGGAGCCTCCTGATACCGGCCCTCTCCCTGCTGGGCACAGTGGAGGAGCTGCCCGTGCCTCCCACACGGCCTGCTGGGGGCCGTCCTCTCCCGGAACATCCTCGGCCCTGGGACTGAATGCCCGCCCACGTGGCTGGAGGCCCTTCGCTCACACTTCCTGTGTCCCTCTCCCTGCACATGCCCTAGGGCGGAGCCTACCCAGCGGGTCTCAGCTGCCCCGGGCAACTCACTGCCCACTTCCCCAGGGACAGGCAGGAGAAGCCCTCTGGGTCCCTCGCCCTCTCCCTGCTCACCCCCAATCCTTGCAGAGGAATCCAGTCCACTGAGTAGGCTTGGTGGTTCACAGCTGTCATCTCAGCAGGAGGCTGAGGCAGGAGTCAGCTATGGCCACAAGTTCCAGGCCAGCCTGATCTACTTAGTTCATGACGAGCCTGAACTTCATAGTGAGAGCCTGTCTCAAAAACAAAGCAAAGCAAATGAAAACAAAGCTTGCCTCACTGGAAACCGGCCGCGGCTTGCAGGTACCACATGCAGAGCTGGAGGCCGTGTGTGTTTCTTCACCCTGAAACTCCTCAGCCGTGAGCTCAGAACGGCCTCCTACCCCCGCTTCCTCTCCGGTCCGTGCAGGAAACCCAGGCCGAGGTCGCAGAGCCTTTCTCCTCCTCGGCCTCCACTGCTTCTTATTTTACTCTCATCCCCACGCCCTTGGTGTTTTGCTCCTGAGGAGCCCTCAGTGCTCGGTCGCCTGGCCCGGTTCTCTCCCGCACCGGCTGAGCTATCTGCTTGGTCTCCCCAGCTCTGCTTCTGTCCCAGGCTCCTACTCGGTGCAGGTTCCTATCCACCTACCAGTGACTGCTCTCTGCTACCTTTGTAATTTTTTACACGATGCCTCCCCACTCTGTCTCACATGATTCTCCTCAGAGCTTTGGGGAGCTTGAGTATTTTCATCTCTTCAGGCACGAGTTCTCCACTTGTGAGTCTGGCGACTCACCTTCCTGACTCGGCTTCCCACCCGCGCGTGGAGCTGTGAGTGTGAGCTCCTGTCCGCCCGGGCCTCCATGCCTGAGCGTGCAAACCCTCAGTGCAAACCAGGCTTTTCTGTTCTTTGCTGCCCTTGGGGAAGACTCTCCCTTTCTCCTGTGGCTCCGGAGAGCAGAGACCAGGGTACAGCAGGGGGCCCGGCACACCCCACTTGGTGGCATCGGGAACTCTGTCCCGACTCCTGCCGTCTCATCCTGGCTCCCGGAGGGCCTGTGACTTGGCTGCTGCCCGCTGTCCTGTGTTCCCATTTTGTTTCTGTTCCACACGGATGATTAAGGTTTTCGTGAGGCCTGAATATATTCTACTGAGTCTTTTAAAAACTTTAGGAAATATCTATTTTGGAAGTATTTCGTTAGGGCTTCGTGGAGGAGGTGGGCCGTGGGAATTTCTGCAGGAACTTTCTCCTTCCTCACGGCTGTGCGGCCTTCTTCCTCCACGGCACGGGTGACGGTGACGGTGCCACTGCGTCAGCCTCTCCTAGCGTGGCTTCCTTCCTCTGCCTGCACACCGGCTCCCACCTCTTTCCTTGTGAGAGGAAGGCTTCGCATGATGCTGAGGTTCACCCGATTCTTGGGCAGGCAGGAGCTCCCTGGGTGTCTGCAGGACCGGCCTGTGGCCTGCTGCAATGCCGAGTGACCGGCAAGCCCAGCCTGGCCAGGAAGCTCTGCGGGCCCCCCGGGATGTGGTCCAGTGCCGAAGCGCAGCCATGGAGGTGACACGACCTCTCCATCTGCTCCCTGGCCTCACTGACTGCCCCCACATTTCAGAAGCATTGGTTCATGATCAGGAGCCCCCAGACTCTGCTCCATGTTCCCCGTCTTCCTGCGAGCCCGGGACCTTACAGAAAGCTTCCCTGGCAGGGGCACCCACAGCCTGCGACCCTGCAAGCTGTCAAGCTCCTCCATGCAGACCCAGGACCCTGCAGTGTGTGACCTCGCTACCGGGCATTCTCACAAGCCAGGAGCAGCAGACTGTGAAGTCCCCTGGAAAGCGGGAGGTATCGCCCCTATGGACAGCAAATATTCTATGATTAATCACAATCAAAAAGTGTCGGCCTGGTGCTGATTCTAGACTTTTGAAACTAACAAAATAAGAAAGAAAATTTAAATTTTTGTCTGCCTCATTGGAGGCTTCTCACAACGCTTATGCCTAAAGACCTCATAGTATGACAATAAGCACATAGCTCATGGACTCTGGAAAATTAACTTCTATTATGTTTCATTTCACTGCAAAAAAGAAGCATTCAAGGAGAGAGATCTAAATTAGTACATTTCTATAAAGGTGCATTACATATACATGTATGACGCGCACATCTCTATGTATTTGTCATGAAGTCCCTTCCACTGCAGTTTTATTTTCTACTCAAAACTAGAAAAATTTAGAAGCAAAAGAATGTGCTAATGGCTAATCTGATAAACTGATTTTACCAGTGGGTATAATAGTTGATAATGGCCAGGAGCTTGCCACATTCAGATAATATGCTGTATTTCGATAATTTCCGTGAAAAACTTATCTAAAGATTGAGCAGGGAAGAAATTTAATTACCTGTATTAAGCAAAGTGGGAGATCTTTTGCATAGATTTTCTGG
>RJWM01030003.1:0-23906 GCA_004363535.1 Dasyprocta punctata | reverse complement strand
GTGAAATTACTGCAGATCCCAAGGAAATTCAGAAGATCACGAATATCTACTTTGAAAATCTTTACTCACATAGGGTAGAAAACACAGAGGAAATGAACAGATTCTTAGAAACATATGAATTACCAAAGCTGAATCAAGAAGATATAAAAATTTTAAATAACCCAATATCAGTTACTGAAATTGAAAATATATTTAAAAAATTTACCAACAAAGAAAAGCCCAAGTCCTGATGATTTCACAGCCAAATTCTATAAGAAAGTTAGAGGCGATTTAATACCAATACTCCTCAAACTCTTTAATGAAATAGAAAAGGAAGCAGTTCTCCCTTACTCATTCATGGAGGCAAGTACTCTGATTCTAAAAGCAGAGAAAGACCCAACCAAAAAAGAGAACTTCCAACCTCCATAATGAACATTGATATAAAAATTCTCAATAAAGTACTGGCAAATAGAATGCAGAATCATCAAGAACATTATACATCATGACCAAGTGGGATTTATCCCAAGAATGCAGGGATAGTTTAACATATACAAATCAATAAATGTAATACACCACATCAACAAAGCCAATGACAAAAATCATATGATCATCTCAATAGATGTAACAAAAGCTTTTGATAAAGTCTAACACTTGTTCATGATAAAAACCCTTCAGAAAATTGGAATAGATGGTATCTACCTCAATCTGATAAAAGCCATCTATGACAAACCAACAGCCAACATTATACTAAACGGACAAAAACTGTAAGTTTTCATTCTAAAATCAGGAGTAAGACAAGGATGTCCACTATCACCACTCCTATTCAATATAGTTGTGGAAACATTAGCCAGAGCAATTAGACAAGAGAGAGAAATAAAAGGAATAAGGATAGGAAAGGAAAAAGTTAAATTATCATTATTTGCAGATGACATGATACTCTACATATGTTGTGGTCAGGGGTTACAGGGAGAACAACTACATACAGGACACAATTTATAATACTATTTTATGATGGTTAAGAAAGGATATTGAAGAGGATGTCAGAAAATGGAAAGATATCCCTTGCTCTTGGTTAGGAAGAACCAACATTGTGAAAATGGCCATACTCCAAAACTGTTATATAGATTTAAGACAATCCTGATCAAAATACCAGTAATGTATGTCATGGATCTAGAGAAAACATTCCTAAAATTAATTTGGAAACAGAAGAGACCTAGAATAGCAAAGGCAATCCTGGGCAACAAAGGCAAAGCAGGAGGCATCACAATCCCTGACTTGAAATTATACTACAAAGCTACCGTGATAAAATCAGCATGGTATTGGCAAAAAAACAGACCTGAGGATAAGTGGAACAGCTTAGAAGATACAGACACAACTACAAAGACACTCAGCCATCTTATTTTTGACATAGAGGCTAAACATGCTCACTGGAAGAAAGATAACCTCTTTAATAAATGGTGCTGGAAAAATTGGCTTTCCACACACCAAAAGACTGAAATTAGACCTATGTTTATCACCATATGTCAAACCAAAATCAAAATAGATCAAAGACCTAAACATTAAAATAGAAACACTAAATCTACTGGAAGACAAAGTAGGAAGAAATCTTGAAGACAGGGGTAGGCAATGATTTTATGAACAAACCACAAACCACACAGGAAGTACTTCAAAGAATCAACAACTGAGATCTCATCTTATTAAAAAGTTTTTGCACTTCAAAAGAAATCACCAATAAAGTGGAAAGAAAACCCACAGAATGGGAAAGAATTTTAGCCAGCTGTCCCTCAGACAAAGGACTTACATCTAGAACATATAAAGAATTGAAAAACATCAGACCCCCCAAAATTCAAAGATCCAGTCCAAAAATGGGCATCTGAAATAAACATGCACTTCTCAAATGAAGAAATACAAATGGCCAATAAGTACATGAAGAAATGTTCAACATCATTGGTCATTCAAGAAATGCAAATTAAAACAATATTGAGATTCCAATGCACTCCAGAAAGAATGGCTGCCATCAAGAAATCAACTGAAAACCAATGTTGGAGGGACTGTGGGGAAAAAGGAACACTTCTCCACTGTTGGTGGGAGTGTAGACTGGTGCAACCATTGTGGAAATCAGTGTGGTGATTCCTCATAAAACTAAGATTGGAGGTCCCATTCAATTCAGCTATTCCCCTTCTGGATATTTTCCTAGAAAATTTGAAAATGTTGTGCCACAGTGATATAGGTGCACCCATGTTTATAGCAGCACAATTTGTAATAGTTAAATCTTGCAAACAACCCAAACGCCCATCAACTGTAGAATGGAAAAAGAAAAGCTTGGTATTTTTATACAATGGAGTATTACCCTATAAAGCTATAAAAAAGGATAATCTTGAGGCTTTTATATGTAAATGGAGGCAACTTGAGATCATACTTATAAGTGAAATAAATCAAATTCACATTTATAAATATCATATTATCTCCCCAGTGTAAAAAATAATAAAAATAAAAAACTGAAAGAGTAGTAAGATCCAAAATGTACAATAGATGTTGTAATAAGAAAGGGAAAGAAAGACTTCAAAAGCAAAGAATAAGTGGGATAGGGGAAAGGAGATAAGGAAAAAAGGAAAAGATTATATGTATGTAGGTACACATATATAAATGTATGTATATATATGTATGCAAGATAGATAACTATACTACTAATCTCTGTTAGTTTATCAAAGAGAACAGTTTGTGCTGTCATTGTTTGGTTTTTTTATGCCTAGATCTTGTAACCTGAACAACTATTTCTATGATAACAACATGCAATATATTAACTAGTCTTAATTTCCTACTTTTTTTTTGAAATTTGGTACCATTTCTATGCTTTTTTTTTCCTATTTTGCTTTTTACAATAAAGAAAAAAAAGAAAAATGATGGAAACAAACAAAAAAAATGCCCAACATAGGAAAGAAATGGACTCCATGAAACAGATCCAAACAGAAATCCAAGAGATTAAAACTTCCACTGAAATTATATGCAACAGATTTAATGAAGGAAAGGATAGAATTTCAGATCTTGAAGATGGACTTGTGGCTAGTGATCATGAAAAGAAATATATCTTAAAAATAGCAAGAGACCATGAAAAAAACAATCCAACAGCTACAAGATGACATGAAAAATATATAATATTGATTGAGGTCAATGAGAAAGTTGGAGATAGCACAAATGTCATAAAAAACTCTTCACAGAAATAATGGCCGAAAACTTATCAAGCATGGATAAAAAACTTGACATGCAAATAATTCAAGCATATATGACTTCAAACTGCCATGATCAAAATAAACTATACAAAGACGTATAATAAACAAGATCCCAGAAATTCAACACAAGAACAGAATATTAAAAACTTAGAGAAAAGAAACATCACTTATACAGGCAAGTTCATCAGAATCTTGGCAGACTTCTCAACAGAAACCCTCAAGTGAAAAAGAGCTTGAAGTGAAGTATTTAAAGTCCTGAAAGAAAATAACTTCCAACCCAGGTTGATGTACCCTGCAAAACTATCTTTCAAAATTAATGGAGAAATAAGAAACTTCCCTGACAAAGAACAAATGAAGAAATTCATGACAACAAAACCAACCCTATGAAGAGTACTGAAAGATATTCTTGACAGAGATAAAAATAACCACAATTCCAAGAACAACAACAGAAAAAAAACCCACCAGGCAGGGCAAGCAAATAAGCAGAGGGGAAAAGCAGGGAACTAATAGCAGGAAAATATTATGACAACAGCAGGAAGATAAACCAGTATGTATCAGTGATAACCATCAATGTAAATGGCCTCAATTCACCAATCAAAATAAACAGACTGGCAGAATGAATCAAGAAACAAAATCTAACAATATGCTGTGTACAACAAATGGACTTAACTTAAAAAGAAATTAATAGACTAAAATTCAAAAGGTGGAAAATAGTACTCCAAGTGACAGGAACCCAGAAAAAAGCAGGGGTAGCTATCCTATTTGCAGACAATGTGGCCTTCAAGAATGAGTAAAAGAGATAAAGAAGGTCATTGCATACTTGTTAGGGGAAAAATTCAAGAGGAAGAAATAACAATCATAAATATATGTGCACCAAATACAGGAGCACCCAACTATATAAGGCAAATATTAATAGACATGAAAAAACATATAAGCAATAACACAGTTATAGCAGTGGACCTTAATATCCCACGTCACAAAGAAATGGTTCAACAAAAGAAATAATCAGCAAAGAAAAAACAAAACAGAATCAAACCTGCGAACAAATGGACTTAGTAGATGTTTACAGGGTGTTCCACCAACAACATCAGAAAACACATTCTTCTTGACTGCCCATGGGACATTCTCTAAAATAAATCATATACTAGCCAATAGAGCATACTTAAGTAAATGCAAAATAATTGAAATTATCCCATGCATCTTATTTGACCATATAGCACTGAGATTGGAAATTAATGGGAAAAGAAACTGCAAAAACTCCATAAACACATGGAAATTAAGTTACACACTCCTGAACAATCAATGGGTCACAGATGGAATTAAAGAAGAAATGAAACAATATCTACAATCAAATGAAAATGCCGATACAACATTCTGAACCTGTGGGATGCAATGAAAGCAGACCAACACTTGATCTTAGCCAAAAGCCCGAGAAGCATGAAAGTAGTCCTAAGAGGGAAATTTATAATGGTGAATTCTAACATCAGGAAAACAGAATGAGCACAAATAAACAACCTAATGTTGCACCTCAAACTTCTAGAAAAAGAAGAGCAAGACAAGCCCGAAGTACATAGAGGGAGAAATTTATAAAGATCAGAGCAGAAATTAATGCAATGGAGACTAAGAAAACAATAGAAATGATTAACAAATGAAAGAGTTGATTCTTTGAAGGAATAAATAAATTTGATAAACCCTTAGCCAATCTTATCAAAAAAAAAAAAGGAAAGAAAAGACTCAAATTCATGCATTGAGGAATGAAAAGAGTTAAATCACTTGTGGAAATTCAGAAGATCATCAATACCTACTTTGAAAATATTTATTGCCATAGGGTGGGAAACACAGAAGAAATGCACAAATTCCTAGACATCTGTGATTTATCAGAGCTGAATCAAGAAGATATAAAAATTCTGAATAACCCAGTATCAGTTAATGAGATTGAAATGTTGTTATAGCCACACAATGGAATACTACTGCACAATAGGAAAAAATGAACTATTGATATATTCAACAACAGTGATACATCTAGAACTAACTTTGGTGATTGAAAATGACCAGGCAAAATACAAGACATTGTTGGATTCAATTTGTATAAGAACCTAGAAATACATAGGTAATTTGCATTGAAAGCAAAATTTGTACTTGGGGATGAAAGGACAGATCAAAGGAGGCTGAGAACACTGGAAATGGGTATGTGCATTGTCTTGCTTATTGTGATAATTTCACAGGTATGCTTACTTTAAAACTTTACAATTTATATATATGCAGATTGTTGTATGTCAGTTATACCTCAGTAAACTGTTTTTTAAAGTGTAGTTGGTTAGTGATATGCAAAGAAGTTAGGTTAGTAGGACTTTTTCATTAACGTATTAAGTGTTAAAATTCATGGCATTTTAGATTTTGAAAAATGAAGCAAAAATACCTTTGATCTGTGATCTTGGTGAAAAAAAACTTACCAAAAAACAGAAGCCCAAGTCATGATGGATTCACTGCTGAATTCTACAAGAAATTTAGAGATGATCTAATGCAAATGCTCCTCAAATGCTTTAGTGAAATTGAAAAGGAAACAATACTCCCTAACTCATTTCTGGAGGTAAGTATTACTGTGATACCAAAACCAGAGAAAGACCAAACCAAAAAAGAGAACTACAGGCTCTTCTACCTCATGAACATAGACACAAAAGTACTCAATAAGATACTAACAAACAGAATGCAGCAAATCATCAAGATTATACACCATGACCAAGTGGGCTTCATCCCAGGAATGCAGGGATGGTTCAACATAGGTAAATCAATAAACATGATACACCTTATCAACAGAGCCAAAGACAAAGATCACATAATCATTTCAATAGATGCTGAAAAAGCTTTTGACAAAGTTCAACACTCATTCATGATAAAATCCCTACAGAAAATCAGAATAGATGGTCTTTACCCAATAAAAGCAATCTATGACAACAAATAGCCAACATCATACTATATGGAGAAAAACTGAAGGTTTTCATTCTAAAATCAGGAACAAGACAAAGATGTCCATCACTCCTATTCAATATAGTTCTGGAAACATTAGCCAGCACAATTGGACAAGAGAGAGAAATAAAGGAATAAGGAGTAAGGATAGGAAAGGAAGATGTTACATTATCATTGTTAGCAGATGATGTTATACTATACATAGAAGACTCCAAAAACTCCACCAAAGGATTTCTAGATTTAATAATTTAATAATAGCATAGCTGGATACAAAGGAAACACTCGAAAGTCACTAGCATTCCTGTAACAAACAACAAACTCACTGAGATAGAAATTAGGGAAACCACACCCTTCACAATAGCATCCAAAAATGTGAAATACTTAGGAATCAATCAAACAAAGGAAGTAAATGATCTGTATACTGAACATTACAGTATTCTGAAAAAGAAGATCAAAGAGAATATCAGAAAACGGAAAGACATCCCTTGCTCATGAATAGGAAGTACCAACATTGTGGAAAAGACCATACTCCCAAAATTGTTACAAGGTTTAATGCAATCCTAATCAAAATACCATTAACATACCTCACAGAACTAGAGGAAACATTCTTAAAATTCATTTGAAGCTAGAAGAGACCTAGAACAGCAAAAGCAATTTTGGGTGACAAAGACAAGGCAGGAGGCCTCACAATCCCTGACTTGAAATTATACTACAGAACAACTGTGATAAAATCAGCATGGTACTGGCAAACAAAACTAAACAAAACAACAACAACAAAAAGCAGACCAGAGGATCAGTGGAACAGTTCAGAAGATGCAGACAGAACTACAAAAACACTCAGCCACCTTATCTTTGACAAAGGTGCTAGACATGTTCACTGGAAGAAAGATAGCCTTTTTAATCAATGGCACTTGGGAAAACTGGCTGTCTTCATGCTGAAGGCTAAAATGAGACCCATATATATCTCTATGCACTAAACTAAAGTAAACATGGATCAAAGATCTAAATATTAAAACAGAAATACTGAACGTACTGGAAGAGAAGTAGGTAGGAATCTTGAAGACACAAGTGCAGGCAGATACTTCATGAACCAAACATAAATTGCAGGGAAAATACTCTAAAGAATCAACAACTGAGATCTCATCTTATTAAAAAGCTTTTGCACATCAAAATAAATCACCAACAGAGTGAAAATATGGCCCACGGAGTGGGAAAAAATTTTATGTAATAGTGTCTCAAAGGACTTCTATCTAGAACATATAAAGAATTTTTTAAAAAAGCAGACCCCCCAAATTTAAAGACCCAATCAAAACATGGGCACCTGAGATGAATATGCACTTTTCAGATGAAGAAATACAGATAGCAAATAAATATATGAAAAAGTGTTCAACATGATTTGGTCATTCAAGCAATGCAAATTAAAACAACACTGAGATTCCATCTCACCTCAGAAAGAATGGTTATCATCAGGAAATCAACCAGTGACAAATGCTGGAGGGGCTGTGGGGAAAAAGAAACTCTTCTCCATGTTGGAGAGAGTTCAGACTGGTGTAACCAATGTGGGAATTGGTGTGGAGAGTCCTCAAAAAACTAGGATTAGAGATCCCATTTGACCCAGATAGTCCCCTTCTGGACATTTTCCCAGAAGAATTAAAACCATTATACCACAGCAATATATGTGCACCCATGTTTACAGTAGCACAATTCATAGTAGCTAAGTCTTGGAAACAACTCAAATGTCCATCAACTAAGGAATGAACAAAAAAAGATGTAGTGTTTTTATATAATGGAGTACTACTCATCTATACAGAAGGATAAACTTGAGGTTTTTATAGGGAAATGGATGGAACTTGAGACTACTCACAAGTGAAATAAGTCAGTGTCATATGTATAATCATTATATTGTCTTCCCATTGTAAGAAACTGAAAAACTAAAGAAGAGCCAAAATGTAAAATAGATATTTGGAAATAGGAAGAACCCATTAAAAAGAAAAGAAAAACTGGGACGGGTGATAGGAGAAAAGAAGGAAGGGAAAAGTAAATATATATTCAGCTGCATGGTAGAAAGAAGATTATTACTAAATACACACACACACACACACACACACACACACAAGATAGCTAAGATAGCTATACTACTAATTTCCATTAGTTCACTGAAAAGCAAGGTTTGTGCTTACAATGTTTGATCAATTTTTCATGCCTATATCTTATAATCTGAGTAAATACATTGAATATAACAATAAACAATATACTGACTGTCCTTATTCTCTTACCTTGTTTTGAAATTTTGTATCATTGTTTTTAGTATTTGTTCTCTTCAAAATAAAAGCATAAACATTGAGACAGGAGTAAGGAAATATCTTTTAGTGCTACAGAGTCCTTGGAGAACACATTTTGCACTCTTGTGCTGAACCTTGCATTATTACCTATGCCTTTTCTATGGCTGTGGTGTAAGTCCCAAACAAACAGAGCCTATGTCTACAACACTGAGATTTCTTCATGGTGAGAACACATGGTCTGTATACAGAAGGAGTCAGTAAAAGTTTTATTAATGTACAAAATTAGTAAAAACCTTCTTTCTACCATGCAGCTGCCTCCTGTAACTCAGGCCCACCTCCAATGCTGAAAATAGACTTTTGGCTTCATTTCCCAATGATTTCTCAATTATGAGAAATGCATATTTTTAACACAAACAAGATGGATGTTTTTAAATAAGGGCTGTTCTTTGTAACTTAGCTTATTCTAGGAAATCCTGTTTGAATGTTTTCCCCCATCATTTTCCTAACTTACGTTCCCTGTGAAACATTCTGGCATTTTTATGATACACTGAAAAAAGTATACATCCATGCCTCCTTTGGGGTTAGGCTAATACATTTGTAATCCCTTATATAAAAAGTGGCGATCAGCTAACATCACTGGCTCGTCTTTCCTGGAATTTTCCCCTATTCTTTCCTTCAAGCAAGATTGAAAGTTGGCTAACAAAATGTCTCCATGTGGGACTATGTTAATCTCTTCTGAAATCTAGTGTGTGATAAATGGCATGAAAGAAAGGAAGACTGAAAGAAAGAAAGAGAGGAAGAAAGAGAAAAAGAAAACCGAGATAATTCAGAGAAAGACAAAGAGTCATCAGTTTTTGTTTTCTGTGCTGGCTGCACTTGGCAGGTCCTTGCTTGCCAGCAGAGGGTGAAAGAAGAATGACTGCCTATCTACTATGAAGCTTGAAATTTCAGCTTCATATTTATCCCTGCTCACTTCGGAAAAGACAAATTTCTGAGTAATTTATTAGTGACATTGTCTTAGTACCTGACAAGGACATGAGAATTTGGGCTGATTTGTCCAACTAAAAGAAAGCAGTTATCACCAGTTTCCTTCAAGTTATAAAGTTCCATGAAAAGTGAACTCAGATTCTCTTTTCCCTGTTTTGTTTTTCCTTAGTACATGTTTGTAGTACATGATGTTTACATTCCTTGTGAGCAATTGTTACAGGTACATAATACATCTTGAATTCCTTTTTTATATTCCCTTTCCCTTCCCTCATTTTCCCCTCCACCCATCTCTTGATCCTCTTCCTTTTTTTTTTGCACGTTTGCAATATACACAGTTCACATTCCTTGTATGAAGTTGTTACATATTCATAACCCATCTTAATTTCTTTTTATCTAAGTGTCAGATTTTGAGTCACTGTAATCTCTGATTTCACTTTAGCACCAGACCAGGCCCATTTTGCCTATAACACATCATACCTGTAGCAGAAATGATGTGTTTTGAAAAAGATGAAGAGTTTATTAATGAGACAGGAAATTGTGTGAAGGAGTGAGAGGTAGTCTCATTATGCCCCTTTGAAGGGATATTTATGAGATAATGAAATCATGGTCTGAGGCCTGAGTAATTGGTGATCAGGGTCTTCATAAGGTGCATGTTCAGAAAATGGTGTGTTAGCATGCTCTGAGGGTGAATTTTTGGCCTTCTGATGATGCCAGATGTCCATCCATCAGACACTTAGTGTTATGGTTTGTAACTAAATTTCCCCCTAAATGCTCGTGTGCTCATAGGTGAGGCTTTTTGGAGGTGGGTGGATGTAGACTATGTTAGCTGGAATTATAGGTATGCAATAACTAAATCAGCCCACTGATTGGTTTAGCATATTTCTGGGTCTGGATAATGGGAAGGCCTATGGCCTGAATGGAATATAAGGGAAAAGAGGGAATGCAGACTTTCTACACCACTTCCGGCCTGGCACACCGTGAATTGTTTCTCCTCTGCCATTCTACCCTGCCTTGGAGTCAGCTGATTGTGCCCTAAAATCTCTACAAACAATGAGCTAAAGTAAGCCTTTAGTCTCACTTCTGCACACATCTTTTTCTAAAAAAAAAGTTCTTTATATACCTGATACTCAAGTGTTCATATTACCAGGTCAGGATGTCTCTCCAGCATTTTCATCCTACTCATGCTAAATTATTTTTTGGTCAATTATCTTGCTTTTTTTTTGGTATCCATTATGGTAATGTGCTTCTAAACAAATCTGATCACAGAAGTAACATGGATTAACGATTTATCAAAGAGATGCTAAAAATTTCAGAATTTATTCCACTAATATTTATTGAGGGATTTTAGTGTGTTGTGAACTTTTCTATGTTGCTGTGCCTCCCGAGAACCCGCGATGTTGGGTCTGGGGAGATCCAGCCAGAAGACAACTAGCCTGCCTTCCTGGCCTGGGGCCAGCAGTCTGAGCATCTCTTGGGAGGGTGACAGTATGCAATGTAGCAAATATGGGGGATTCCCTTCTGTCTTGTCTTTTTTTTTTTTTTGCGGTACCGGGGATCGTATTCACAACCTCACGCCTGCCTGACAGGCGCGTAAGCCGCTGAGTCAAACTCCCAGCCCTAGTTTTTTTGAGGCAGGGTAGCACTGTGTAGCTCAGGCCAGCCTTGCGCTCGCGTTGTAGCCCAAGCTGGCCTCAAACTCACAACGCTCCTCCTACCTCAGCCTCCCGAGTGCTGGGATTAAAGGCATGCGCCACCACGCCTGGCCCTTCTGTCTTGTCTTTGAGGCCCAATATTGTTCTCATTTTGCTTTACTCTGATTAATTTTTTTTTTTGCTTTATTTCATATTCTGTTTTGATTTGTTTTATTCTGTTTTGTTTTTGGTTTGACTCTACTATACCTGATGGACTGGTCAACTATTGAGAAGATAACAAGATACACCATAGTAGCTATTGTTTTCCTAGTATCTTGCTTTGAAATTCTGTACCAGTTCTACTGCTTTGTTTTGATTGACTTTGTTCTGTTCTGTTTTGTTGGATTTTACTGTCTTTAAAATAAAATTAAAAAAAAATTTTTCTATGTGCTATGGATTGACTAGTGACTAAGACACACTAGATCCCTGTCATATAGAGTTCATATTCAATTAGTGGAGGCAGACCATGAATTTGTAAGTATATGAGTAAGCAAGATAATTTCAGAATTTTTTAATAGCTAAGAAAAGAATAAGTAGACAGTGCAGTAGAAAGTAGCTTAAAGCTACTTTAGATAGTGTGATTAGAGAAACAGCTTTGGAGAAATTGTGACTATGTTGCCAGTAATGAGCTGTTTTAGAATCTTCTTGCCTTTTCTAGTTTCTATTAAATTTTAGTTTACTTCTTGACCTCTGTCTTCCTCCTGAGGTCTTATTATTTCTTTGGGTTTAGAGCTGCTCTATATGTTTGTTGATTAACTATGTAGAATGGTTTATTCAGTTAGAAACTCATACTAAGTTCCTGGTTCTAGCCATTGGTCACTTTTTTTTTTTGGCTAGGAAAATTTTTAATGGGGAATCCTTCAAGTTGTGATGGTTGTGGAATGGTAAAGTGGGAACTTTTTAATGTCTGGAGACCCTAATTTTACTAGTTTGTCCCCCGCACCTATTGCATAATTCCCTGCTTTGCGTAAGTAGCCCTTAAATCTATTTCTTCTCTCCATTTTGTGGCTTATATTTCACATTTTGAAAATAATCTCTAAATAATTTACTTTTTTTTGGTAAAAATGTAAAAACTCTGCATTAGTTTATGATACAATCAAAGTTACTTGGCCTGGTACTGAAGACCCCTCATAGTTGTTCAATAATTAACCTCTGTAATTCTTTTTCAACCGTTCTCTTTCCTACCACCTAGTTCTTTCTCTTCCCTTGGAAGCCATGTTCAGTCACTTTCTTTCCACTTTGAGTTGTTTCTTTACCCTGGGCAGGAGCCCTTCCTCACTGTCTTTGCCCAGGATGTATACTCCCAGCTTAGTTCAAGTTTCTCTGACAGTTCCTAAAACTGTCCGTTAATCTTCAAGTCAAGTTAATGGCTTTTTCTGTGCTTGCCACAGTAGGACTTTCTGCTCACAGACGTCATTAATAATGTTACCTTTTACCTGAGCCTTTCTTCCTGGATAATAGCTATGATTTAAAAAATTCGTTGACTCTTTGGTGTTCAGGAAAAGGCCTTACTGCAAAGAACTGTATATGAGTTAGGTAGGACTCATATTTGCTCTTTTTAAACTTATGACATGCCAGATACAGTTCCTTTAAATTTCCATTCCTTGCATAATAAAAGATTAACTGAACCTTGACTCAATAGAAACAAAGTGTTTGTTAGCTTCATCAAACATTGTTTAAGCTTCTGTTCTTTAGTATCCTGAAGTTTGACCTAAACCAGGATACAACTCCTCCCTTAATGGCCCCTCATAAAAATCTGCTGATCTCAGTGATATAGGGGAATGACCTCAGACCTCCAAATGATATAGGGGAATGAAACACCCGACCTACTATATCTCTGGCTTGAGTTCATGTTCTCTAAAATCGAAGAATGCATTTTAGGAACAATGGAGGGTAAGAGCAGAATATATTTATTGAGAGAAAGAAAGCTTCTGTCTGAGGGACAGAAGGGGTCCTGGGTGGGTTGCCAGGGACTCTGTCAGTTCTAGGGACTTTTATAGAGTAAAACCATGAGGTTAGGTGGGTCCAAGGTAGGAAAAATGGGACCTTGCAAGGTGGGCATAAGGTGGGACATAATTACAGTGAACCAGTAAGATTAATTGCTCAGGTAAAATTGATTAAATCAGGGACAAATGGGGAAGCAAGTTACATAGTAAGCGGGGTGGGGGGGGGAGGGGGATGCTAAACAGCAGCGATTCTTCCTGTTGGGGGTTGGGATGCTGACTCCTGACTTCCTCAGGGTGATAGAGAACTATTTAGAATATCAGTTCTTAGGGATATGGGTGCATTTGTTTGATCTTTTATCTTGAGGCCTGGCCCACAGCAGGAGGTGTCTGTCTCCCCTACAGTTGTAAAGTATCTGGGCTTCTGCCCTGGCTCCTTCCAGGACCTAGCCCTGTCTGACTGCCTATAATATTTCTTTTTCTTTTTTTTTTCGGTACTGGGGATTGAACTCACAACCTCGCGCCTGCCAGGGCAGGCGCTTAAGCCACTGAACCAAACTCCCAGCCCTGGTTTTTTGAGGCAGGGTCGCACTATGTAGCTCAGGCCGGCCTTGCGCTCGCGTTGTAGCCCAAGCCGGCCTCGAACTCACAAGGCTCCTCCTACCTCAGCCTCCCAAATGCTGGGATTAAAGGCGTGCGCCACCACGCCCGGCTTGCCTATAATATTTCTAACTAACTCAGTTGCCTGTAACATCAGAGGAAAATCCTTTTAACCCCTCTACTAACATACCAAACTTTTTCTAGTCTCGCTTACTTGCATACAAAGAAAATACCTTTTGGGGCTGTGGAGCAGGGGGTTCATGGGCCCAAGCTGCAGTTTGCTCTGCCCATAGCGCCTAAGAAGCAGAGTGGCCAGCCGCTCTCCTCCTCCGTGAGGCCTGAGTGAGGCGCAGGAGCCGGCCAGCTGAGCAGCGCCCCAGCATGCTGTCAGGAGCACAGGGCGGCTGCCCTGGAGGTGGGGGTGGGGGTGGGGGTGGGTTGGAGGAGGGGAAGGGGGAGCAGGAGAGGCAGCGGGAGGGGGGTGTCTGACGGTTTCTATCTGGCTCCAGAACAAAAGAGGCCCCTGAAAGCCCCACGCAGCTCACAAGATAAAATCCCACAGCAGAACTCAGAGTCAGCAATGGCTAAGCCACAGGTGGTTGTGGCTCCTGTTTTAAATGTCCAAGCTGTCTGCCAACACCCCCGAATTCTACCCATCAGGTTATTCTGCTTATTCAGAATCCTATGAAGATGGTTGTGAGAATTATCCCACTCTATCAGGCTATGTTCAAGAGTTTTTGAATCATCTTGCAGAACAACCTGCGTTGAAACTGAAATTGAATAGTTTGCAGAGACCCTGAATGGCTGGGTTACAACAGATGATGCTTTGCAAGAACTTGCAGAACTCATCTACCAACAAGCCACTTCTATCCCGAATTTCTCTTATGTGGGAGCTCACCTATGTAATTACGTGTCCCACAATCTGACAGTCCACAGATTAGCAAATTCTGCAAATTGTTACTTCAAAGATGTTGCTCTGAATATTCAGTTAAAGATCAAGCTGCAAAAGGGGATGAAATGACTCGAAAACGATTTCATGCATTTGCACTCTTTCTGGGAGAACTTTATCTTAACCTGGAGATCAAGGGAAAAAATGAACAGGTTACAAGAGCAGATATTCTTCAAGTTGATCTACCAGAATTGCTGAATGCCCTCTTCTCTAATCCAATGGATGATAATTTAATTTGTGCAGCAAAATTACTGAAATTGACAGGATCGGTTTTGGAAGATACTTGGAAAGAAAAATTAAAGCCTGATATGGAAGAAATTATTCAGAGAATTGAAAATGTTGTCCTAGTTGCAAATTGCAGCAGAGATGTAAAACAGATGCTCTTCTCTTGAAGCTTGTAGAACTCAGGTTGAGTAACTGGGGTAGAGTACCTGCAACTTCAACATACAGAGAAGAAACACCTGAAAATGATGCTAACTACTTTATGAATGAACCAATATTTTATTCATCTGATGGTGTTCCTTTCATTTCCAGATTACCAAGAGAAATATCAAGAGTTACTTGAAAGAGAGGACTTTTTTCCAGATTATGAAGAAAATGGAACAGAAAATGGAACAGAGACTGGTGATCCATACTTAGATGATATTGATGATGAGATGGACCCAGAAATTGAAGAAGCTTGTGAAAAGTTCTGTTTGGAATCAGTTCATAAGCAAAAACAGTACAGTTAAATTTCACCATATCAGTTTTATAAAACAGTTTAGGAATGATGATTTAGCAGAACACAAGAAGCAAGAACAGGTGTCATACTTACACCAAATTAAGGATGTTATGTTACTAATGTATGCAAATTTAATTGTAGCACTATCTGCCAGAATAAACTTTATTCACTATAACTTAAAATGTGTATATATTAAAAAGTTTATTATGTACAGTTAATTTCACTGTTTTGGCTGCAATAAAATTGATTTTGAAATTAAAAAAAAAAAAGAAAATACCTTTTGCCTGGTCTTTGAGATGCTTACAGTTCTTATGTCTGGATTGTACTCTCTATTGCTATACTCCTCTTTCCTTTGTTGAAATCTCCTTTGAAATAATGTCTCTTTTTTTAACCTAATTCTGGTTAAGAAAATTTGATAGAGAAAAAAATAAAAGATAGATGATAGTAAGTAGGGAGATCTTTTTTTAAATAGGAAAGGGAACAAGAGATGGAGGGAGGAGGGAGAGAGGGAAAAAGGGTTGGAAAAAATTGAAGGGAAAAGATGCAAATAGAATTTCCCCCAAACAACCTAAAAAAAGGTTAAAATGAAAACAAAAGTTTGTAAATAGGAAAGGGAAAATGGGTTGAAGGGAGGAGAGGGAGTTAGAAAAAATAGAGAAATCAAAATATATCAGGTACCAAATGGGAAGGAGACCAAAAGTTGGAAGGAGTGGGGAGGGAAGGGAGAAAGATGTAGGTAGTGAAAAAAAATTGCAATGTGTTAAGTACATGTACCAACTCCCCAAGATAAATGTAATTATTTCATACTGCAAACATGTACTAAAAAAACCAAATATTCAAAGCATTTCTTAAATGTTTAGATTGTGTACTCCTTTTCCCAGATCTGTAACTAGTTTTTGAACAATGCCAATGTCAAATTCATATTTGTGATTTTAGGAGGTCTTAAGCTTTCTGCATCTCTGACAGTTGCTTATCAATATTCCCATCTATTTCTGTTTCTATTTTCTTTTCTGGGTTAGTTTTTTTTGCTGTGTCTACCCCTATTTCTTTTTACCTACCTTTTTTTACCTGCCTGTCTTCTTGAGGTCAAGTTCCTGCCTTCAACTTGATCCAGAGAGGCCTGCATAGAGAGCAGGTTCCTTCTACTAGGTTGGTGGGCTGTTGACTAACAGCTTCAGTTCAGGCATTGGCTGCTTATGTGACAGAGGGAACACACTTACCTTTAAGAGCAGGAAGTGAAAAACTGGTTTCACGCTCACAAAAAATTTTATTGTGATTTGTTTATGAATTTTTGTTATCCTTGGGTTTAAAAATTATCAAGGAACTGAAATATGCTCCTTGACAAGAGCCTCCATAAACCTAACAGACCAAAATTGAACAACTCAAAGTTCAGGCCATAAAGATAGCTTGACAGTATTTGGAGCCAACTGTACATAATCCTTGTTTAGTCCATGATTGTAATTAAGGGTCTAAGTTCCTTATAAAATGGCCTGAGTTATAAAAGAGGTATCCATTTTTGTAGTTAGTCTAATAACACACATATAGTAACACGGAGACCCACAAAGATTAAAACACCTTGAAATAGCCAAGTTCACTATCCATCATTCAGGGAGTCTGCAACCATTAGCTGCTCTTATAAACACATCACATGTTCCTTTCCACTGAGAAATTTTCTTACTGTACTTGGAGGCAGTGTCTAGAGAAATAGCACCATTAGCCACTTTTTACATTAAACCTCATTGTTTTTTTCTTTTTCCTTTCTTTTTTCTTTCTTTCTTTCTTTCCTCTTTTTTTTTTTTTTTTTTTCCCCAGCAGGGTCTCACTATATAGCTCAGGTTGTCCCTGAACTCACTGTATAGCCCAGGATGGCCTTGAACTTGCAGTGATCTTTCTGCCTCAGCCTTCCAAGTGCTGGGATTACAAATGTGCAACTCCATGCCTGACTTTGAACATTTTTGTTGAACACTGATGTTCTCATCTTTCAGAGTGTGAATTTACATGTGAGAACTCCTGGGATGTCTGATTTTTTAAGAAAACAAAATTTCTCCAATTTACAAATTCCATAAAACTATACTACAGGCAAGAGCGACCTCCCAGGAATCTGTTATCAGTAGAAACTTTGTTATTTTTATGTTTTTTGAGGTTGGTTGTCCACCACTTTG
Source organism: Dasyprocta punctata (assembly GCA_004363535.1). NCBI lineage: Eukaryota > Metazoa > Chordata > Mammalia > Rodentia > Dasyproctidae > Dasyprocta > Dasyprocta punctata. Next base: position 6,395 of record RJWM01030003.1, on the reverse strand, counting down.
GTCTGTGATTACAGGAAGTATTATGGGGACTGTCAGAGAAAGTCATGTGGAGGACAAATGTGAGCCAACCAAGTGGCAAGATTTAAATCAGCAAGAGGCCTGAACACAGTAAGCAAATTTTCTGCAGATCCAATATAGCTCCCCCTCCTCTGGGGCTAGGAAGGAGGACCACCTAGTGCCATCTGAGCAGAGGTCAGTTCAGTTTGTTGGAACTTTATTGCTCACAGCTTCTGAACAAGGTTCAGTGGGAAAATAAATTTTTGTGGTCCCTTTTAACATATGGTGAGGGTGCATACTCATATATAATAGACTGTTTCCATGATGTCGGTGGCACCATGCAAGCAATTACTGATAACATACAGGTAGTCCACATGTCTCTTTTATTAGTATATATTTGATATACATGGTGATTACATTTTTCTCAGGGAAACGATACATATACATGTTGTATCTTTATCATTTTTACTCCTTTTTCCCTCCTCTACTCTCTCTCCCATTTTCCCTAGATCCATGTCCCATCTATGACTTACTTCTCTGTTTTTACTTATGAGTCCCTCATATTATAAATATGCAATATTTAATCATCTGTACCTGATTTGTTTCACTAAGTATTATATTTTCAAGATTCATCCATTTTCCTACAAATGGCTCAAATTTATCCTCCTTTCTGGCTGAATAGCACTCTACTTTGTCTATATACTATATTTTCTTTGTTCATTCATTGATGGCATTATAGGCTGCTTCCATATTTAACTATTGTGGGTTGTTCAGTTTTTGATTAGGTCTCTTTTTGGGTATCCAATATATTTTAGTTTTTTATGTATTCTAGATATTAGTCCTACTCTGAGGAATAGCTGACAAAATTTTTCCCATTTTGTAGATCATTTCTTCACTTTGTCAGTGTTTTTCCTTTGCTGTGTAGCAGGTTTTCAAATGATACAATTCAGTTTGCTGATTTTTGGTATGGTGTCTTGCACATCTGGTGTTCTGTTCAGAAAATCTTTGCCTATGTCTTCAATTGTTTTATCAATTTTCCTTCTTAAGATACAGTGTTTCTGATTTTATATCTAAGTCTTGCATTAATTTTGACTTGATTTTAGTATGGGGTGAGAACATGGACCTAGATTCATTCTTCTGTAAGTTGATATCCAGTTTTTCAGCACTGTTTTTTAAATAGACTACTTTTTATCCAGCATACATTATTGGTCTCTTAGTGGAATATTAGAAGGCTGAAGATGAAGTGTTTGGGGTTGTTTCTGTATCTTCTATATTTTCCATTGGTCAAGATGTCTAATTTTGTGCTGATACCATTCGTGTTATTATTACTGTATAACTTCGTAATGTTACAAAGTTTGCAATGCCTTCTATTTTACTCTTTTTCTCCAAATTGCTTTGTCTATTTTGGGTCTCTTTTAGTCCTGTGTAAATTTAAAAACTTTTTTTATAGTTCTATCAAAAATCCTCTTGGTATTTTGAATGAAAATACATTATGCATCATTTTTTGTAATATGACCATTTTGACAATGGTCTATTCAAGAACAGGGGATGTCTTTCCTATTCCTAACATCCTCCTTAATCTCTTTTTTTAAAAGAGCAATATAGTTTTTGTTATAGAAGTCTTTTCAATTATTTGGTTCGGTTAATTTTTAGGTATTTAATTTTTTTGAAGTTATCATGAATGCAATTGTTACAAATTTCTTTCTTAGTGGGTTTGTTATTGGCACACAGGAGTGCTATTGATTTCTGTGTGTTTATTTTGTATCCTCTAACTTTGCTGAATATATTTATTAGTTTTAAGAGTCTTCTGGTAGGTATTTTTGGATCTTCTGTGTAAAAGCTTATGTCACCTGTGAATAAGGATAATTTGACTATTTCTTGTCCTATATGTATCCCTTTAAGTTGTTTCTCCTGCCTGTTTGCTGTGGCTAAAGTTTTGAGTACTATATTGAACAGGAGTGGTAAAACTAGACATCCTGTCTTGGTCCTAATTTTAGAGGGAAGGCTTCCGTTTGTCCCTGTCTAATGTGATGTTGGCATTGAGTTTCTCATAAAGATCTTTATCAGTTTAGGTTAAAGTTCTCCTGTACGTATTTTAACAGGGTTTTGTTTAGTTTTTATTATGAATGGACATTGAGTTTTGTAAAGGCTTTATTGCATCTGTTGAGAAAAAATTGTGATTTTTATCATTACTTCTGTTTATGTGATAATCTATATTTATGGATTTAGATATGTTGAACCATGCTTACATCCCTAGGGTTAAGCTATTTTGGTTATAATGTATGATTTTTTAAATTATTTGTTGTCTTCTATTTTAGTCATCTATTGCTGGGGCAAAATGCTTGACACTATAATTTAAAGGAGGAGAGGTTTATTTTGGCTTACAATTCCTAGAGGGTTTAGCCCATAGTCTGCTGGCCCCAAGGCAGAAAAAGCATGGCTGAATTGCACAGCAGAGGAAAGCTGTTCCCTGCAAGACAACCAGAAAGCAGAGAGAGAACAGATGATCCAGGATAACAATACACCCTTCCAAGTTATGCTGCCGGTGACTTGTCCCCTCCAACCAGGCCCCACCACTGAAAGTGAGATTGATGAGGTTCCTTTTTATATCTAAGCCAAACATTCCACTTTTGGCCCCCAAAAGAGTTCATGTGCATCTCATTATGCAAAATGTATTTAGTCCATTTTTAAGACTCATCAGAGTCTTAGCAGTTCTAAAAAGATCAAGTCCAAAGTCTCAGTCAAACTCTTAGTTGTGAAAAATAGAAAAATAAAAAAGAAAGCTATTGATTTTGCATATTGGTTTAAAAAAATCTAAGATTTTCTTTCACGTTTTCTTTGTGTAAGGAAACTTTTAAAGAGACAAACTTCATTTCATTTAATCTTTTAGATGCATTTGTGTACAAGCTAAAGTATGTATCTCATTGTTTTATGGCATTTTAGATCCTTTTCTTTTTAAAAATTACTTTATTGTTATAATGATAATGGAAAGTGATCGTTAAAAATTAACAAGATAAATAAAACTGAAACTATTCTGAAAGAGTGGTGCAACTTTGATTATACACAAAGACTGCCTGCACTAGAATTTTTTGTTATAATATTCTTTGACTCCACCTTAAGTGCCAGAAATACAGCACTTTTATATGAGAGGCATATGACAATATTAAAAAAATAGTGAGCAAATTTTAACGTAGGAAAAAAGTCTACTTGAGTATCTGAATTGTATCAGGCATTTTGTGAATTTTGTTTTGGTATGATATGAGGGGTAGATAACGTGATTAAATTCCCAAGACTGAACTTTGTTTATTGGAGAGAGCATATAGGACATTTTGATTCACCTCAAGGGTCTGCAGATAAGAAAATTTAAGAAGGAATTATTTTGGCCACAGCAGAAAAAGTGAGCTTATCTCTTTCTTTGAATTATCAGTGATTCATTGCATGTAAATGCTGTCCTCAAAGGTCAAGGTGTGAGTTTTCGTTAGATATGAGAGGTTTTTCTACCTTTGGCTTTTATCACAGAGTGCCCTAAAGTTTAATGTATCTTGTATTATCTCTGAATATTCTAATAACCAAAACTGGCCACTCGAAGTGGTTTATAAAAGGGTTTTGCTGAAAAAAGGTGAAAAAAAATTAACACAGATGTGGCTATGTTATCTTTCCATGGACGAATCTTAGGAAACAGAATTTCACTAAAGTGTCATGTCTTTTCAGGCTGAAGCTGGCATATAACACTTGGAAGCTAAGTGAGTTGACAAACAGCCTCAATTGAGAAATTGAACATTGGTGTCTAAACATGAGTCTATACAGAAAATTGTCTTTACATTTTTTGATTAGTGTTTATAAATATTACCTTATATCCACAACATTTGCATATTCCCATCCATTTATCTACATGTCTGCTTGCTTCCTGGTATCTTCTTTTTTTTTTTTTTTTTTTTTTTTTTTTTTTTTTTTTTTTTTTTTTTTTTTTTTTTTTTTTTTTTTTGCGGCACCGGGGATTGAACTCACAACCTCGCGCCTGCCAGGACAGGCGCTTAAGGCACTGAGCCAAACTCCCGGCCCTGGTTTTTTGAGGCAGGGTTGCACTATGTAGCTCAGGTCGGCCTTGTGCCACGTTGTAGCCCAAGCCGGCCTCGAACTCACAACGCTCCGCCTACGCCTGGTATCTTCTTATTGTTAGCTTATCCTACTGAAGACAGTAAAACTATATATTTTAACCCACACTGACAATTTTTCTGTAACTGCACATACTTTCTTATGCTAAATTTTACCGTGTCAAAAATTTCTTATGCTGAATCTTACTGTGTTCTTTCAACCTGGTAATTTTTCATGCCTTACCTAATTCTGTTAACAGCAATGCCTTATGTCCAGGCTCTAAAGCTTAAAATCATGGACTGACATTTGCCCCTCTTTTTTTTTCTGCTTCCCTCAGACTCCAGAACAACCAAATTAAGCTACTCAAACTTACATTTCTCCCATAATTTGCTATTATCTGTTGATCCTACCTAGGAGTGACTATTCCCAAGTATTCCTAATCAAGACCTTATGTTGATGCCCCACACACCTCCTCTGCATCATGTTTTCTCCTCTTCATTACCCATCCTTTAGAGATAACCTTTCCAATTAAATATGTTATTAGAGCATCTAGTTTACTTTTCCTTTTGTTCTTTAATATCAAGATTAATCCCAGCTCAATAATTGTGTTCCCCACTTTTTATTGTAACACTGTAAATTAATCTTCAAGTTTGGGCCCACAATGACCTGACTTGCACTTATTTTCCATCCTCTCTAAGGTGTATTCCTTTTCTTCACATCTCACTTTGTACCCTATACTCCAAAAGTGAGTGAATTACTGAATGGCCAGTTTTATAAATTTCCTGCTTTATTTTAACTGAGCACTTTATTTAAACTCCCTTCCTTTTTTCCTTTTTTTCTTCCTTCCTTCTCTCCCTTCCCTCCTTCCCTCCCTTTCTTTCTTCCCTCCCTTCCTTCTTCCTTTCTTTGTTCATTTATTTATGGTATGTGTTTGCTGTACATAATCATATTCTTCAAGGGGAGTTAACATGCATATAACACATCTTAGTTCCTTTTACTTCCCCTTTCTTCCTCTTCCCTCCATCTCTGGATCTTCATATTTGCAAGTGATCTATCTATTTTCTATTATCTATCTTTTATTTTGCTCTTTATATTATTGATTCTTCAGGTTTCTCATAGAAGAGAAACCACGTGATATTTGAACTTGTGTGTCTGATTTAGTTATTTAATATTATGATCTCAAGGTGCATCCATTTTTCTACACGTGACTCAAATTTATCCTTCTGAGTAGTACTGCAATGTGGGTATATACCACGTTTCCTTTGTCCATTCATCAATTGAAGGACATACAGGCTGCTTCCATGATTTAACTATTTTGAGTTGTGCTGCTTAAATATGAGAATGTTTCAATACAATACGAAACTTTCAGAAAGATGCCTAGAAGAGGATTAGTTAGTTCAGATGGAATTTCCATTTTGCTTTTTGAGGAAACTTCATACTGATTTTCATGGTGGCAGTGTATTAGTTTACTTTCCCACCAGAAGTGAAGAAGGGTTCCTTTCTCCCTCCAGCTTCACCAGCTTTTCTATGTTATGTTATGTTATGTTATGTTATGTTATGTTATGTTATGTTATTTTTGTCTTTTTGAGATAGGGTCTTGCTATGCAGTTCAGGCTGGCCTTGAGTTCACTTTGTAATCCAGGCTGGTCACAAACTCACAGTGATCCTTCTGCTTTGTCTCCTGAGTGCTGGGATTACAGGAGTGTGCCACCATTTCTGGCTATTTTATTTTTTGATAGCCACTCTTTGAAAAGTAGGATGAAGTCTCAGTGTTGTTTTAATTTGCATTTTTGTAATGGCCAGATATTTGAACCTTTTTTTATGTATTTACTGACCATTTGTACTTCTTCTGAAAGTACGTATTCATTTCAATTGCCCATTTTTAAATTTTTAAAAATACTTTTTAAATTCTTTGTCTTGTCTAGATATTAGTCCTCTGTTCAAGGAGTGGCTGGAAAAATTTTTTTTTCTCATTCTGCAGGTTGCCTCTTCACTCTATTGGTTGTTTCCTTTGCTGTGGAGAAGCTTTCAAATTTGATATGATGCCATTTGTTGATTCTTGATTTCATTTCTTGTAGAATTAGGGTTCTGTTGAGAAAGTCATTGCCTATGCCTATGTCTTTAAGAACTATTTTATCTTCCAACAAATGAAGTGTTTCAGTTTTAATATTTAGGTCTTTGATGCTTTTTGATTTTAGTTTAGTACATGATGAGAAATATGGGGTCTAGGTTCAGTCTTCTGCAGATATGTATTCAGTTTTTCCAGAACCATTTGTTAAAGAGACTTCCTTTCTTCCAGTGTA
>RJWM01030002.1:0-23808 GCA_004363535.1 Dasyprocta punctata | reverse complement strand
GGGGGCTTACTGTATATGAAGAACTTAAAAAAATTAGCTCCCTTCAAATAAAAGACCTAAACAAACAACGGGCAACTGAAATGAATAGACACAAATAGATACCTTTCTGAAGTACAAATGGCCAATAAATGCATATAGAAGTGTTCAGCATTGCTGGCAGTTAGAGAAATACAAATTAAGACAACACTGAGAAAGAATGGCCATCATCAAGAAATCAGAAAATAACAAATGCTGGCAAGGCCGTGGGAAAAAAGGAAGCCTTCTACATTGGTGGTAGGAATGTAAAGTGGTACAACCACTGTAGGATTCAATATGGAGATTCCTGAAAAAAACTAAAACTAGAAATTCCATTTGACCTAGCTATTCCCTTTCTTGGTATCTTCCCAAAAGAGTTAAAGGTGAGCTGGGGCTATAGCTCAGTGGCATAAGTGCCTGCCTGGCAAGTGCAAGTTCCTAAGTTCAATTCCTGGTACAAAAAAAAAAAAAAAAAAAAAAAAAAAAAAAAAAAAAAAAAAAAAAAAAAAATTAAAGGCGAGGATATTTACAATGATACATGCATATCCACGATTGTAGCAGCATGATTCATAACTAAATCTTGGAAGCAGCCTATATGTCCATCAACACATGAATAGATAAAGAAAATGCATTTACACATAGTGGAGTAGTGCTGTGCCATAAAGAGGATAAACGAGGCATTCATTCATAGATGGATGTACCTGGAGACCATAATATTAAGTGAAATAAGACAAGTTTAAATATCATATGGTTTCTCTTACCTGAGAAACCCAAAATATAAATAAAAAGCAAAGTAAAAACTTGATAATGGGAAATACGGAAGTAGATCTTTCTCAAATGGGAAGGGGATCAAGAATTGGAGAGTGTGGGTAGGGAGGGAAGGGAAAGGGGTAAAAAGAGTTAAGATGTGCTATGTACATGTGTCAACTTCACACAAGAATTGTAAACATGTACTAGTAAAGTGATTTTTTTTGTTACTGTGTTGTGTGACAGAATAATAGTGTGTATGCAAATAATAGTGTGTATGCAAATAAATATGCAAAATAAAACAGGGTCCTATTTTGAATCAGCCAAAGCTGATGTTTAGTAACACACATTCAGTGTGAATAAAGGGAGGAGGCGCAGGCACTTCAATAGTGTACAGTAATATTTTGTGGCGTTTGTGCACCTATGTAGGTTAATTGTGAATTTTTGTTTTTGTTTTTGTTTTTTTTTTATCACCAGGGATCGCACTCACAACAGGCATGTGGCTTAAGCCACTAGGCTAAACTCCCAGCCCTTGGATTTTTTTTAAACTGGTATTTTTAATTCAAACACTGATACCACTGGTACAATAGGAAAACCAAGCTGTACACAAAGTTATATCTAGTAAATCTCCTTCCTACCTTTGACCTCAGTCTGCTCACCTGGGAAGCAATACTGCTGCATTCTGGAATTTCTCTATGTGAATAAAGAGATCTTTTTTTCCTTGAAGGTGGATGGAAGCATTCTTCCCATTTTCCTCAATACTGTGCTTCCTAAGAGTTCATCCTGAAATCATTTCATGCCTATACCTATATCTGTGCTCCTGTTTTCATGGCTGTGGTATTTCATTACATGCAGATGTTAGAATTTAATCCAAAATGATGGATATTTATTTCCAGGCTCTTCCTACTTCCTATGACACTGTAGGAATTTTTTAAAATCTTTGCATAGGTGTCTGCATCTGTCAGTAGGACAGAATGCCGTCAGCGGAGCTGTCCCATCACAGGTAGAGCGTTTAAAGTGGGGGTGTATGCTGTCAGATTGCCCTTAGAGGGCCATGGCGTTCGTGCTTCCATCACACTGTGTGTGAGTGTCTGCGCCTCCTTCCTCTACTCACACTGGATGTGTGTTACTGAACATCAGCCTTGGCTGATTCAAAATAGGATGCTGTTTTATTTTGCATATTTAAGAAGCAAACTTTTATGCTGATGCCCAGCCTTCTGTTTTCCTTTTCTAGGTAAACATGGATGATCGGTTTGGGCAGATCATGATTGAAAATCTTTGGAGACGACAGTGTCACCTGGCAGGAGTGGAAACCTGCAAGTCACTAGAGTCCCAGGTCAGCAGAGGCAAGGATATCCACTGTACCTTTAGCCATCCAAGGAAGGGCATTCTTCTTCACAGATGAGACGATGCAGGAAGCCCTTTTGGGCGCCTGCCGACACAGGCAGCCAGGGCTCCGTGATGCTAGGAAGAGTCCTATTTTGCCATCTTGGTATGGAAAGCTCAAATTTACATTTCCTATACCCCATTTCGTTATGCAAGCTTTATTTTTTTATTGTAAAATTTCTTTTTTATTATGTAAAATGTTAAACTTATAGGTGGAAGGAATAGTATAATAAGTACCCATAGCCTGTCAGCCAGCTTCAATAATTATTGCTTGTCAATATCATTTCATGCATCCTCTCTACAGTTTTTTGTTGTTGTTGCTGCTGCTGTCAGAATATGTTCACGCAAACCCAGACAACACATGATTTCACCCTAAATATTCTTTGCCCACTGAGGACTTTCTTCCCGCAGAGTATGATGGTATCATTATCACAACTTGTTATAAACAGTAGTGCACTTCAGAGCATCTAATACCTAATCCGTGTTCACTTTCCCCTACGTGTTTAAAACATTTTTGTAGCTGATTTTTGAGTTAGGATCCACGCATTGTAGGTGATTGATATGTCTCTTGTAGCTCTCTGAATCTGTGATAGCCCCACTCCCTTATAAAAAAAAAGTCATTTATTTGCCCACTGAAGACATCGCCCACCCCACAGAGCAGTTTTGACCTGCCTTATGTCACATGACCCCCTGATGCTTTAGAAGTTGCTCACAGAAAAGTTTCTTCCTTTTCTCCTTCCGTTGTTCCCATGATAACAATGTGTGTTCGACACAGAAAACTGGGGTGCAAGGAGAGATGAGGGGAACCACAATGGGTTTTGAAAGGAAGAGTGATCTTAGAAAAATCCCTGTGTACCTCAGGGTTTCAGGCTTATTCACCAAGCCTTAGCTCTCCGTTTCTCTCCACCCATGTTTTAGAGAGAACGGCTGCTGTTGAATGGGTGGGAAACGGCCTCAGCGGTGGACATGATGGAGCTGTACGGCAGACTGCCCCGAGCCGAAGTGAGCAGGTAGGGGCTGGCAGGCCTGGGCCTGTGGTTTTCACTGAGAATTAAAGGGGGGAGTCTCTGTACTCTGGAGTGTGAAACAGAACAAAACCTTCACCAGACTTACTTTGAAATAAATTAAACATTGTTAGCAATGAGAGTCACTCATAAGCTATTACCTGAGATAGAGCTTATGCCAAAACAGATTATGTTAGTCAGAATAAACAGTTACACCTGGAAATTCCCAGAGCAGCCTCTCTGTGGAAATTTGGCATAATCCCTGTTTTGGAGAGGAGGAAAATGATACAGCCCAAAGATTTCTAAGAGAAAACAAAACAAAACAAAACACCTTTGAGAGCAGAGTTTTAAATGGACTTGCCCAACATTATAAAGTGTATGCCAATGTTCTAAAACACAGTTTCAAGCAGTGCAAGTGCGTGGAATATGAAGTCATCCGCTTCATTCCCACTGTGCAGTTAGCTCTTGTTAACAAACTGGGACATAGTCTTTTTCTACACATAGAGAGAAATATTGATATGTAGATATATGTTTTTTGAACCAGTGGATTCATACTATTGGTCTTGAAATCACCCTCTCTTTTTAAAATTTAAACATATGACTAGGTGGGCGTGGTGGCGCATGTCTCTAATCCCAGCACTCAGGAGGCTGAGGTAGGAGGAGCATTGTGAGTTCGAGGTCGTCTTGGGCTACAACGCGAGTGCAAGGCCGGCCTGAACTACACAGTGCGACCCTGCCTCAGAAAACTAGGGCCGGGAGTTTGGCTTAGTAGCTTAAGCACCTCTCTGGCAGGCCGCAAGGTTGTGAGTTTGATCCCCGGTGCCGCAAAAAAAAAAAAAAAAAACAACCCCAGAAGACTAATTTATCTTATAATATCAAAATACTGAGGATTACCCTATTCTGCATAGTACTTATACATAGTACTTATACATAGTATTTATATTGCTGTGCAGAAAAAATATATCAGTATTCACAACTTTAAAGAAATTAAAATTGGCCACAGCTGGACTTTGGTTGTGAAATCTTGTATTTTATTTAAATTTTTCTATTATAGACAGAACAGGAGAGTATGTACATCTGTTAGTGCCCACTTTTATTCATTTTTTTTTTAAGTGACTCTGCTTCCTGCTTTGTGCTTTCCTCTTTCCTTTGGAGATCTTGAGATCATGAGACAAATTTTTTGCCTTGCTTTGGAACTTACCAACATTTGGAAGTATCACTTTTTTTACCTATCTAAATGTAACTGGCAACAAAAACCTTTCGAGTTTGAGAAAGTGGAGTCTTCCAGTAATCAGGTTAGTGCTTCCTGGATGCTTCTGGAAGCACCCTTTCTGGCAGGCTTGTCAAAACCATTTTGAATATCCCTGGCGTGGCATCTAAAATGGGGGTGCTCTAGCACCTTTTCCAGACACCCAGGGAGGATTCTGCAGCCAGCGTCAGCCAGACAGAAAGTGACTTGTTTCTGGCACCTTTGTCTCATGGGGCCTGGCCTTTTGAAGACAGCACCATGTGATCCTAACAGGAGCTACACGGAGATGGGATGGGCTTTGCTCTGTCTACTCCAGGCTGAACAGCACCCCACACAGTGTATGCCTGCATCTGTGGATACCATGGAATATGAGAAAGAGGTCTAAGGCAAGCTTATTTATTTAACAAACGCTGAGCATCTACTGTGTGTCAGACACGTTTTCTGAGCACAACCCAACAACATCAAAGCAGACCAGAAAATACAAGATATGTTCAATATATATGATGAGTGTTTAAATTAAAAAATGTATTATAATAAATAAGACTTTTCCATTAATCCCCTTCAAAATACTCTCCCTTGTTTTAAACACACGTATCCCATTATTCTTGCCATTTTCTGGATTAATTCTGGAAGTTCTTTTTTGTGAGTGGAGAGTGTCCTTATGAGGTGTGATCGAAAATCCAGTGAATGCTGCTGCCAAGTACCATCCAGTCAGAAGACTTGTTAAAAACATGACAGTGTGTCTTCACCCACCTTATTCACTGGTTCTGGCTCCATGCTACTGCTGGCTCTCTTCCAAAGTCAAAATGACCGTGGAAGGTAAATGTTTTGAATTGATTCAGGACATTGAGGCAGCCACAACAGTGCAACTAGTCTCAAGTCTCCTGAAAGAGGACTTCCAGAACTGCTTCAGAAAGTGGCCGGAATGATGGGATAAGCATGTTTGAAGCAACAGGAAGTATTTTGAGGGAGATTAATGGCAATATGTCTTTTACTGTAAAAAAGTTTAGAAAATTTAAACTTTCACTGTATGTTTCAGTCACACCTTGTGTGCCTGCTCTTGGGAATCCTCTCATGCCAGTGAATGACTTTATATTAGTATTATGGTCTAATAGTTTTACTTGAGAATAATCATCCTAAAGTCTTCATTACAGAATTTTGTTTCCTAAAACTTAGTACTAATTTACCTTGTATGTTGTGTTAGCTTTCTACTACTGTGACAAATGTCTGAAATCATCAATTTAAAAAGAGAAAAAGTTTATTTTGCTGCAGTAGACCCTCAGAACTGGAGGTTCTGTTCTTTGATCAGTTGGCTCCCTCACTTTTGGGGCTGTGGTGAAGCAGCATATCATGATAGGAGTATGTGGTAGAGCCCAACGCTTGACTCATGGCCAAGAAGAGCAACACTGGTGGGCAGGGTATACCAGTGATCTTTTCTCAAAGGAAAATATTTGAAATAAATTTGCATTTTTACACCTTTGGGCCTATGATGGGTAGGCTTGCAGATCCTTGCAATACCCTTGATACATACTTCTGTTAAATGAATTTAAAATTCATTTCAAACATCTTTTCTTATTGACGTTTTACAGCACTTTATATAGAAGGGAAGTCAGTCCTTTGCCATTGGTATTGTAGATATATTTTTCTGGTTTGTCTTTATCTTATGACTTTGTTTATGGTACTCATTTTGGGGGAGGTGCTAAAGATCAAACCCAAGGCCTCATACATGCTAAGTGAGCACTATAGCACTGTACCGCTGAGTTAAACTCCCACCCCTCTTTCTTGTTTCTAATAATGATGAAATTAAAGTGGAACCACACCATGCACACTGTTTTGTAGCCAATTTCTTTTAATATGTCATGAATATTCATTATCAGTAATTGCAGATCATCATCTTCATGTTTAATTGTATAATGTTATATTTTGCTCTCTGCACAGAATAGAATCCCTTGAATTCCTGGATGAAATGGAGCTTCTGGAGCAGCTTATGCATCATTACTGCCTGTGCTGGGCGACCAAAGGAGGACAGGAACTTGGTAGGAAGTTATTCTTCTGTTGCTTTGACCTAGCAATGGGGAATGTTTCTTCTCCTAGGATATCCTAGGCTTATCTGAAACCTAGGCCCAGAGGAGCTAGAAGACCACATAGTACACATATCTATGAGGACATGCAGAGATTTTTCAGTTACATTTTTGTTTTTATGGCTTAGAAATCAGGAGATTATTTAAGCCGTCAATACAAAAACAACAAGTCAACCCTTGATAGGTTTGCTGTGGAATTTCTGCAGTTTAAAGGTTAACGACCTTGAGGGTAGTAATCTTAATAAAAGTACCCAGAGTTTGTCTTTTTCAGCAGCCGATAACCATGTTTATGATATGTTAAGCACACAGATCATTACATCTCTCCAACAGAAGCATGCAGCTGTGGGTGAATTCCACTCGCTTATCTCTGTAACTAAGGTACAGTTCCCTGGCAGTGGCGGAATAAACCATAAGGAGCTAGCATGGATCTGGATATCAGTGCCTTGTTGTCTTTAGTAATTATAGAAATATGATAGTGATTGTATCAGTGTCTTCTTATCTCAGTTTTGATCCAGCCCCACCTTTATACCTGCCCCAGGTGAGTCTGGCTTCCCTGCTGCTTATTTCTTGGACATCTCACTAGCCCAGTGGAGACTGTGTTAGGTCTAGCTTTCAGACTTCGCACAGATATGATTGATCTTAATGACTTACAACCTCAGACAAGTAGCTGGTAAAAAGCAGACAGAGGCAGGGGCTGTCCCCGTGTGAAATTTCCAGGTTGACTTGAGATTAGTAATCATTTTGCTTGAGGTTATCGTTCTGCTTGTTTATAAATTTACCCAGCTGTGCAGTTTCGCACTTAGAATCCTTTCAAATTTGTTTCTGATTTAAAATCGTTTGTTGGTGTGTTTTTACATAAACTGTTATCCCTCCCAATTATAAAACAGTATAATTTTAGTAAAGAATTTGGAAACTTCTAAAAAGTATGGGAAAGAAAATAAAATTCATGTGTCTGCCTGTTTCCTCCTACTCTTTCTCTAGCTGTTGTCTTATTTTTAGTGATTGGATTTGTATATTTAAGTAACTTTGATTCCTGATTTATTGACCTTAATTAATGTTGTAACATAAGCATTTTCCCCTTTTTATAGAAACTCTCAATGAATATGTTTAATGATTTTATTAAACTCTGCCACATGACTAAGTCTGAATTTACTTAAGTATCTGAATTTATTTGACTTTACCATGCTTTTGGAAATGTAGGTTATTTCTCAGAGTTTAAAGTTAACTCTAATTTTTACCACTGAACAACACATGGAATGTTTTTTTCCTTTTTGTGAACTGGGTATTGAAGCCAGGGCCTTTGTTCTAAGGTATATCCCCAACCCATTTAAATTTTTTTTTTTTATTTTGAGACAGGGTCTCACTAGGTCACTAAGTTGCCCAAAGTGAATAATTGCAATCCTCCTGCGTCAGCTTCCCAAAGTACTGAGGTTGATCATAGATGTGTACCACTGTACCTGGGCGTCACAAACATCTTATGTAATGAGCTGCTTTTGCTGCCATGTAGCCCAGCTGCTCGGGGCTGTCAGTGTTCATCTCTGGGTGGTGCAGGAGCTTCAGTGCATTTGCTCAAAGTTCAGCAGTTTAACGGCACGTTTTGGATGTTTACTATAGAGAACCCATAAATTGTTATTATGCTTTCTCAATTCATTTTAAGCCACTCGTAAACAAGATCCTCTTGCCCAACCCCTTTTTGCTTATGAAATCTCATTTCACATAGGCAGAAAACAGAGCCAACCTGGCACCCAGTTCATGTGGCCCATAGCAGTGTCTCCTCCCCACTCTGTTTCTCTGTGCCGCACGATGAGAGTCTCTGAGCAGCCTCTGTGTGTTTCCTTCCCAGGTTTGAAGGAGATAACTTGTTAATCTGTGAAGGCTTCTCCGGAGCTGGTAGCGAAAGGATATAGCCTTCCCCGAGGACACTACGGACACTTTGGCCTCACCTACTGGTCTCTTCCCACACTCAGAGTAACCTCAGCTATGAAGGTGGATGCACCAGTTCCTGTTCCCATTGACTTATTGTTGTTTAAATAAATTTCACTTTCCAATTGCCTATGTGTGGGGCTTCTGTTTGTCGTCAGGTGCCGTTCTGTGCTCCATGGATGAGGCCAGGTTTCACTTCTGTGAGAGTTTAAACCCCAGCACCTGGAATCTTCCTCTGACCCCAGCTTATTCCCTATGAGTCAGACTCATCTCATGATCTTGAATTCATTTTGGGATTTAGTCTTCTGTGAGCTTTTTAATATAGTACCTGGTATGACTAGCATCTCAACTTTGGCCTCCACCAGTTGCTACAGCTGTTTTCTGACTCTTGCTTCTACCCTTGCCGGAGTAGCCTGCTTAATTGCGTCTTTCATCTTAGTTATTGCCAGGCTGAAAAATGGCCCCTTAAAATGTCCATGCCTGATCCCTAGAACTGGTGAGTGTGTTATTCCCTGTGGCAAAGGGGGCTTTGCACATGTGAATAAGCAGTGTGTAGGAATAAGATTACCCTGATTATCCAGGTGGGCCTAATGTAATCACAAGAATGTGAGAGAGCGGCAGAGAAGTCAGCCAGACATGCTAGTGTGGTGACAGTAGCAGTGATTGTGGAGTAATCTGCTTTGAAGATTGAAGAAGTGGCCAGAAGCCGAGAAATACAGGCAACCGCTGGAAGTTGAAAAGGGCAAGAAAACAATTTTTCCTCAGAGACTTTAGAAGGAACCGGCTGTGCCAACACCTTGACTTTGCCTTGGTAAAGCTGATTTCATATTCCTGTACGCTAGGACCATAAGAAAATAAATCTGTGAGTTTTAATTTTGTGTTATTTTTCAGACAGGGTCTCCCTGTATAGTTCAGGCTGGCCTTGAACTCACTATGTAAGCCAGGCTAGCCTTGAATTCACAGTAGTCCTCATGCCTCAGCCTCCCGAGTGCTGGGACTACTGGTGTGTGCCACCACACCCAGCTCTGTGGTTTTAAACTACTAAATTTGTGTGGTTTGTTTCAGCAGCAATAGGAAAGTAATACAGTTATGATCTGGAATGAAAGCCCCACATTTCAGAAGCATAAGTCTCATTGACACCAGGTGAACTTCTTGATCCTGTGATGGGGACTGTGAACCTGAACTCAGATGTTCAGGAAAGGTCATGAGGAAGTGCCCTGGTGTCTGCCTCTGGAGAAGCCATAGCTCTTTCCTCATGGTTTGAATCGTTCAATCAGTGGAGCTAGTGCTGCGTCCCTGTGGCATGACTATGGGTAGAAGTTGGTGCAGGAGGACAGCTTGCAATAAAAATGAACCACCAAAGGGCTGGGGATTTAGCTCAGTGGTGTAAGTGCCTGCCTGGCAAACACAAGGTCATGAGTTCAATCCCCGGTACCACAAAAAAAAAAAAAAAAAAAAAAAGTGAATCACTGAGTGACAAAGTCATATCCCTTTTGTGTCCCTTTCAGACTCAGCCCAAGATCTGTAATGGTATATCTTTTCTCTATTTTTCACTAATCCATGCTTTTGAAAGCTTGGGTCCAAGCCATTAGTGGGCAGTGAATCAATTTAGTAGGTCAAGTTCATTAATTTTAAGATGTGGAATACAAAGGCAAATATTGTTTTTTGAAACTTTTCATTTTCAAGTGTACTATGTACATACAATGTGTGATAATAATATACTGTGAATGTTTAAAAAATTTGTTATAGTAAAAGACATTGCCATGAATGCCCCACAAGACCCTGCCCCTTACCTGGAAGACACTTACACCATCATTCTTGCCACTTTAAGAAGTGGTTCTAGAAGTCTTATTTTCTGAGTTTATGAAGTATGACCGAAAATCTGGTGAATACTGCTGCCCAAGTACCATCCAGTGGAAAGGTAGGCTCATAAAAACATTGCAGTGTGTCCCAGTCTGCCTCATTCACTGGAGCTGGCAGGATATGCAATCATCGGAACCAGGTGCGGTCAGAGTTGGGAAGGAGAAAGGTGGAAATGTGAGAGAAAGGACAGGTTGCTAAGTGTATTAGAGACATGTTGTCATGTGGTTCAGGGTTTTTAGAAAGAGACATCGTGTTGATCAGGTAAGAAGCCAGGTTAAAATTAGGGCCTAGTCTGATGGTAACCCTGTGGGTTTGCATGAAAACCAAGTAGAGCTGAGGAAGGCAAGGGATGCAGAGAAAATATGAGAGGTAGAATGAAGACACGAGTCCCTGAAGATTATGGGAGGGGCTATGCTTTTGAGTGTTTGTAGGAATATCAGGGCTGCCACAGCAGTTGCCCATTGGCACTACAGCCAGCCTGAGATGGTAAGGTCAAGCTGTTTGGATAGGAATGCAATTGAACTTGGGCTTGGACCTTGTGTCAGAAGCCCTGCTACACATTGCCTGTGTTCCACTCTATAGAGGCTGAAGGACTAGGTGAGGTCTGGAAGGGCCAAGGAGGGGCCTGTCTTTAGGGCTTCTTTTAAGGACTGAAAGGATGTGTGAGAAAAGGTCTTGTGATCTACGGGTTCAGCAGTCTCCCTTTATGAGTTTGTAGGGGGGCGTTTAGTGAGGCAGGCAAAGCCAGGAATCCAGAGGTGGAAGTTATCATTATGCTGAGAAAGGAGAGGAACTGCTGTTTGGTGGTGGTGGGGGTTGGGATCTGGGAGGTCAAGTGGATGCAGTCTGGAGGTAAGGCTTGGTTATGTTTTCAGAGGATGATACCCAGATAGGTGACAGATGAGGAAGAGATTTGGGTCTTAGAGGGAAATATACAGTATCCCTTTGAATTTAGGCATTGTAATAATAAGAGAATGTCTTTTTGGGATGGCTTATAGGAGGGGCTGCAGAGGAAGAAGTCATCTACATACTGTATGAGACGAGAGGAAGAGGGTGAAAGGAGAGCAAATCATGGCTAAGAGCCTGATTGAAGTAGTGGGGCTGTCCCAGAAACCCTGTGGCAAGATGGTCTAGGTTGGCTGTTGGGACAGACAAGTGTCAGGGTCCAGGTGAAGGCAAAGCAAGTGTGTGAGGAGAGGTGCAGGGGGATAATGAAAAGAGCATCTTTTAGATCTAAGACAGAGTAATGAGTGGTGGATGGAGGGACAGAGGACAGAAGTGTTCAGGGGTTTGGTGCCACAGGGTGTAAGGGAAGGACGATTCAATTGATAGTGCAGAGATCCTGTGCCAGCATGTAAAAGCCATCTGTCAGAAGAATGGGGGTGTTGTAAGGGGAGTCGATGGGGATTAGGAGACTGTGTCACAATAGTCAAGAAATAATGGACTGAAATCCCCATAAAGCCTGGTCAAGGATGGGATACTGTTATTGGGCGGGGTATGGGGTGGCTAGGTTTGAGAGGGATAGTAAGTGGTCATAGGGATGAAGCCAGGGACAAGTGTGAAGGTGAAGGTGTTTCAGACTCTGGCATGGAGGTGTCCCAGACTCTGGGGTTGAGTTGAGGAGAAATGATGGGAGCCATGGCAGAGGGTGGGGTGGGGGTGAGGGCCAGGGAAGGAATCATTAGGATCTCTGTAAGTATTGGTTGTGTCCCAGGGATGGTCAGAGTAGCTGCCAAGTTGGTTAAGATACCTTGCCCTTAAAGAGGAATGAGACAGGTAGGGATGACTAAGAAGGAGCATGGGAAAAGATGTTGATTGAATTGACGCCAGAGTGGGGTGGTGGTTAAGGGTCTGGAGGCTTTGCTGTCAATGCTCACGACAATAGTTGGGGCCAGAAAGACCAGTCCTTGAAAAGAAGGAAGGATGGAATGGGTAGCATCCATATCAGTCAGGAAAGGGATGGACTTACCCTCCACCATAAGAGTTACCCAAAGTCTGGTGTCTGACATGGTCCAGGGGGCCTCTGAGGCCTTCAGGTAGGTTTATTCTCCTATAGCCAAGTCAAGAAGGTCTGGGAAGGAGGCTTCTGGGGTCATGATTTGGAGGTGACATAGGCAGTATCAGATGTTGGGCAGTCTGACTTCCAGTGGGTACTCCCACAGGAAGGACATGACTTGGGAGGGATCCTAGGCTGTAGGCATTTCCTAGCCCAGTGACCATTCTGGTGGCATTTGAAGCGTGGCCTTGGAAGGGTGTTTCTGGTTGGGGGCACCTCCAATCCCTTTGTGGTCAACCTAGTGGATGACCTTATAGGGTCTCTTACAGCAGAGGCCAGCATCTGCTGCTCAGAAATGCACAGCTTCTGAGTACTTTCATCTCTGTTGTTGAAGACCTTAAAGGCCATGTTCATTAGCTCTTATTGTGGAATTTGAGAACCAGTCTCCAGTTTTTGTAATTTTTTGTGTATGTCTGTGTCTGACTGGATAACGCAGGACATCTTCACAGTAAGTTGCCCTTCTGGTTTTCTGTGTCTGCTGTTGTGAATCACCTAAGGGCAGTGACCAGGTGGGCCATAAACTAGGCTAGATTTTCATCTCTGGACTGAGTAGTCTCTGAGTTTATCAAAATGAACTGCCTTATGAGCTGCCTTGTGAAGTTCATCTACTACTTAGGAGATCATGTGATCTCAACTGGCTATGCTCTGGGATCCTGCCTGATAGTTCCAGTTTGGGTCTTCTCAGGGAATAGCTTTGTGCCATCAGGGGGATCGGGTTGAAGGCACCTATGGTCATCCCCATAGACTGTTTTGACTGTTCAGGGTCCTTTGAGATTCTATATGAATTTTAGGATGGATTTCTGTAAAAATATTACTGAGATATTTTTTTCTCCAGTACTGGGTATTGAACCCAAAGCTCTTGCACTGATCTACACCCACACCCTTTTTAAAATTTTTCATTTTGAGACAGGCTGGCCTCAAACTTGTGATCCTCCTGCCTCAACACTCTAAGAGTGCTAGAATTACAGGCAAATTACCACAAACCAGTCCTGAGATTTTTATAGGAATTATACTGAATTTGTAGATTGGTTTGAGTAGTAGTGACATCTTGAACATGGGATGACTTTTCATTATTTGTGCCTTCAATTTCTTTTCATAATGTTTTGTATTTTTCAGTGTACAAGTTCTTAGCCTTCTTGGTTAAATCTTCTTTTTTTAAATTTTATTTTAAAGATAGTAAAATCCAACAAAACATAACAGAACAAAGTCAATGGAAACAAAGCAGTAGAACTGGTACAGAACTTCAAAGCAAGATACTAGGAAAACAATAGCTACTATAGTATATCGTTTTATCTTCATAGTAGTTGATCATTCCATCAGGTAGAGTAAAATGAAACCAAAAACAAAACAGAATAAAACCAGTCAAAACAGAATATGAAATAAAGCAAAAAAATTAATCAGAATAAAGTAAAACAGTGAGAACAATATTGGGCCTCAAAGACAAGACAGAAGGGAATCCCCCATATTTGCTACATAGCACATTGTCATCCTTCCAAGAGATACTCAGACTGCTGGCCCCAGGCCTGCAAAATCAACCAAACAATGCAAGCATTTAGTTGCTTTAGGTACCTTAGTTGCTAGCAACTTAGCCAGTCCTCTGAAACAGCAGGTTGCTTATGGGGTGGGGGGGGATGTCTTGATTCTCAGCCCACGCACTGGTAGGCGCACAGGAGGCACAGATCTTTCTCTTCCTGGAGTCCATGCTGCTCTCACCACTCACCAGGAAGGCAGGCTAGTTGTCTTCTGGTTAGATCCTCCCTGACCCAACATGGCCGATTCTCGGGAGGCACAGATCTTTCTCCTTCTTGGTTAAATCTATTTCCAAAGATTTTATTGTTTTTTATGCTAATGGAATTTTCTAATTTTCATTTTTGGATTATTCATCTTTAGTGTATTAAAATACAGT
The DNA here is from genome assembly GCA_004363535.1 of Dasyprocta punctata. NCBI lineage: Eukaryota > Metazoa > Chordata > Mammalia > Rodentia > Dasyproctidae > Dasyprocta > Dasyprocta punctata. The sequence goes on along the minus strand of RJWM01030002.1, from coordinate 9,578 downwards.
TGATGTATCTCTGAGTGTTGACTTTGTATCCTTCATCTTTGTTGTGCTTGCTTATTCTAACAGATTTGGGAGGAGGTCGGGACAGGTCTCACTATGTAGCCCAGGATGGCCTTGAACTTTTGTCATTTCTCTTGCCTCAGCTTCCTGAGTACTGAAATTACAAGCATGCACCATTATACCTGGATCTAACAGATTTTTTTTGTGTGGTAAATATTTAGTTTCTTACAGAAGATCATGGTATTTAGAACAGAGACAATTTTATGACTTCCTATCCAATTTGGATGTTTTTCTAGTCTAATTGTTACCTAGAACTTCCAGTACTGTTACCATGAAATGGGCCAGTGTAGTCCAGGCTCTTGTGTACAATGAGTGTGTACCCAGTAGCAAGTGGCAAGAAGTGACATTTATTGAAGATCATGGGAAGTTGTATTCAGGGCAAGTCTGTGCTAACAAAACATATTGTTACCAGGTTTTGGAGTCCTGGGGGTCTCCTTTTGGAGGTGGTCTCTACGTTATTCTCATCTCAAAGAATTGAACAAGACAAGCAAAAATAGTGGCAAAGTTTATTTGAAAAAGTAAGAGTGAAGAGTAAGGGAGAAACTAGCTCTGCAGAGCAAACTTGGGCCTAATAAAAGAAGAAAAAATGTATACCCTGAGGAATACAAGGCAGGCTACTGTTAGGAAGGACATGGTAACTAGCTCTTCGTGGTGTCTGTGTCTTTTTATCCCATTTTTCTCTCCCAGGAACCTGCGAGAACTTGGTATTTGTGATCCTGAGAGGTGGTACTGCGTGGATTCTAGGATCCTGCCATGCCGCTCTTTCCAACCAGTCTAAGTCATTCCCTGTATCAATATGGTGCAGACGCAAAAAGATGCCAGGGTGACAAAGTCAGGACACTATATACAGGTCACAGCAAACAACAACAGCATGCATGATAAATCAGGCTTTTGGAATTAAAGGATATGCACCTCAGCTCCCCCTGAGTCTCTAGGTATGATTGACAGGCATGATTCACAGGGCGCTGAGTCATCCTAGGGGTTCTCAACATGTGTACTTGTCCCGGAATTTACTCTGATCTTAATTATATTTATGATATGTGGTAATATTTATGAACCCTTAATGAGGTAGGAGTAAGGTGAAGGTGACTGAGGGGCAGACTAGGAGACCCAACACACATGTGCCCAGGCCTAACATATCAGAAAACTCCTAGTTTTTTGTTATTTTATTTTCTACCTCTCTTAGGACAATGGCAAGAGGAATGGTCATCAAATGCTGCTTAGAATTAAATGGATGGAAGGGAGTGACTCCTTCAGCCCTGTTGTTTCAGTTACTAATACTATGTTGAAAAAGTGGGTATCTTTACCTGTTCAAGATCTTAGAAGAAATATTTTAGTCTTTTACTATTAAGCATGATATTAGCTGTGGATATTCATATATAGGTTTTATTATATTGGTATAGTTTCCTGCTATTCCTATTTTATTGAGTGTCTTTGTCATGAAGGACGTGGATTTTGTTAAATACTTCTTTTGTATTAATCAACATGATCATGTGAGTTTCTTCTTTGGGTAATGTGGTGTATTACATGATAGATATTTTTTGTATGTTGAACTATTTCAGGAATAATTCCACTTTGTCATGGTATATACCCTTTTTAATGTGTTGCTGAATTCCTTTTGCTAGTATTTTATTCAGGACTTTTACATCAACATTCATTAAGGATATTGGTTTGTGGTATTTTTGTCCAGTTTTGGTATTAGGATAATGCTGGCCTTGTAGACTGTGTTGGGAAGTATTGCACTTCTTCAGTTGTTTTGAAAGAATTTGAGGAGAGTTGGTATTAATTCTTCTTATAAATGTTTGGTAAAATTCACCTGTGAAGCCATTTGGTCAAGAACTTTCCTTTTTAAATGACATTTTAAATTACTGATTCAATATCACTTACAGGTCTGTTTTGATTTTCTAATTTACATAATTCAGTCTGAGAAGTTGTCTGTGTCTAGGAATTTGTTCATTTCAACCAAGTTACCCAGTGTATTGTTGTGCGATTGTCCATAGAATCCTCTTACAATCCTTTTTAATTTCTGTAAAATCAGTAATAATGTCTCCACCCTATTTCCAATTGTAGTAATTTGAGTAATCTTTTTTTTTGTCAGTGTAGCTAACAGTTTGCTAATTTGATTCATTTGTTCAAAAATTACCTTTTAGTTTCACTGATTTTTTCCCTATTGGTTTTTTATTCTCTTTCATTTATCTTTAATACTCATTATATCCTTTCTTTTACTAGCTTTGGGCTTACTTTATTTTCTAGTTTATTTTCTAGCATAAAGATAGGTTGTTGATTTTCAGCTCTTTTTACAAATGTAAACATTTAAAGCTGTGAATATTCCTCTTAGCAGCATCCCCTAAGTTTGGACATGTTGTGTTCTCACTTGCATTTACCTCAAGCTATTTGCTAATTTCTTATGATTTCTTATTTGACTTATTGATTATTCAAGAGTATCTTGTTTAATTTCCACATACTTATGAATTTTCTAATTTTCTACTTTTTTGAGTTACATTTTATTATCATAGAAAAAATATGTATGATTTCAATCTTTTAAAGCCTATTAAAATGAGTTTTGTAGTTCCTAATCTGTAGTATATCCTGGAGACTCTTCCATGTATACTTGAGAAAACGTACATTCTGCAGCTGTTGGATGGAGTGTTCTGTATGTGTCTATTAGGTCTAGTTTATTAAGAGTGGTGTTCAAGTTGTTTGTTTCCTTACTGATCTTCTCTGTTGTTCTTACCATAGGATTTTGACTCCAAATCTAGTATAAAGTCCTGACATCTCTATGATGTTTTTCCAAGTGCTTATTTTACATTTCTTTTTGGGTGACTCACTAGCCCCTGAAATTCAGCATTTCTAAACCAGTGTCTATTAGGTCCAGTTTATTAAGAGTGGTGTTCAAGTTATTTGCATCCTTACTGGTCTTCTCTGTTGTTCTTACCACAGGAATTTGACTCCAAACCTGATGTAAAGTCCTGACATCCTCTGTGATGTTTCTCCAAGTGCTTATCTTGCTTCTCTTTTTTGGTGACTTGCTAGCCCCTGAAATTCAGCATTTCTAAACCAAAACCAAATGCATCCTTTCCCCCTTCTAAACAGCTCTTCTTTATAAACACTGCATTTTGTCTCTGTGAGATCGGGATCCTCAGAGTTCTTGACTTCGCTTTTCTTTGTTTTTCTTGATTGGGTGGCCATGTTCCATTGATTTTTTCCCCCCAAATCAACGTGTTTATCATATCTGTCTCTCTTGTCCTGCAGCCACCCTGAGTCAATCTTTTTCTTTCACACATTGAACCTTCTTGACCTTCATTCTCCATCTGCTGCATCCCTGTATATTACCACAGAAGAGGCTATTCTGACACCTTTGTGTTTGACAGCCTCACACCAAACTCTTAGCAATTTAAGGGAAGTGCTCCATGATTGAGCCATATCCTACATTTAGTCTTATTCTCTAGTCAACAAGCCAAGTGCTGCCAGGTCTTATCAAATTTGTTGAACTGTCACTAGGTACAGTGGCGCACACATGTCCTGACTACTTGAGAGGCTGAGGCTGGAAGATTACTTGAGCCCAGAAGGGGCAGAACAGAGATCCCATCTCAATCAGTCCATCAATATAGAGATAAATAAGCAAACAAATGAAGGGATTAATGAATAATCTACTGGACTATATTTTTTCCACATTTCACCTGTGACACTGTGTCTGCCTTCAAAGCGCAACCCAAAGGCTGTCCCTTTCATTATTCTTTCATTATTTTATTCCATAAAAGGGAAGTACCTACTGTGAACAAGGCAGACACGCTGTGTGCTCTTAGAAGCTCCCTTCTGGAGGATGACATTTAAATATGCTTTACTGTAAAGTATGACAATCATCAGGTGGGAATTCCATTATTCACTAGTAAAAAGAACTTATCTGTTGAGAGCTGTCCTTAGGAATGTCACACAGAGAGGTGAAGGAAGAGTTCCTGGGCAGATGAATTAGTATGCAAGCAGAGAGTATGCTTGTATCCATGGTTTCTGTTACCACTCCCTGATTAAGGGGCTGGGGATTTAGCTCAGTGGTGTAAGTGCCTGCCTGGGAAGCGTGAGATTGTGAGTTTGATTCCTGGTACCAAGAAAAAAAAAAAAAAAAAGAGAGAGAGAAAGAGAAAAAAAAAGCAAACACAGAACTGGGTACCACACCCTGATTATATATTTGTGTTTTGTTTGCTTGGGTTAATTCATTCAGTCCTTATAACAACTCATGTCAAGTATGGTTTTAATCCTCATTTTAAAGATGATGCAATGAGGGTATGTGGTTATTTTTAAATTGGTCAGTAAAGGTTGGAACTAAATATGAAACTAGACAGTTTGGTTATAAAGCTTCTCCCTTTCCCCAAGGACCCTTGATAGAACCCAGGGCCTCACACATGTAGGTAAAAAATTGTTGGGCATAAATTTTCTGATGAAACGAACAGGACAGAAGAAACCAGGCTTTTAAAGTTTTTTGTCCAGGCTTTACTTCTGCAGAAGGTTGCGTGGCTACACTAAACAAAGCCAGCCAGCCCATACAGCAAGTAGTCTTCTGGGTTCTTAATCCCTGACACAACAGGCTGTGCCCCCCTGGTGGGAGTGCACCCTTAGCAGTCTAATCTGATTAGCTGTTTTTTTTTTACTTAAGAGAGAAAAAAAGACACATATAAGAAAGACAAAAAGCAAAAGAGACAAACGACTAGAGTAAATGCACAACAGTAACATTATAGGTTTACAAAACAGGATGTTAAGAAACTTGACAATGGTTGCAATATTACGTCTCGTTATCTTCAAAATGGTTGTTTACGTTAACAGATATAGACATGCAAAATTGATCTAATCATATGAGTATTAACTGTTCTTTCTCAATAACTAATACATTCAGCAGTATGTTCATTTTAGTTATCTTGCATATACATATACACAGATTTATATCTTTTCCTTTTCCCTTCCCTGTTTCCCCATTTTCCCTTCCCAATTACTTTTGCTCTTCGAGTTGTTTTTTACCCTTACATAGTATTTGTTATAGATTTTGGATCATACATACTTTTTCAGTTTCTTACACTAGGGAGACAATATGGTATTTACACATGTGGGTTTGATTTGTCTCACTTATGAGTGTGATCTCAAGTCGTGTCCATTTCCTTATAAAAGTCTCAATGCAATCTTTCTTAATAGCTGAGTAGTACTCCATTGTATAAAAATACCACATCTTTTTTATCGAGTCTTTGATTGATGGGCACTTGGGTTGTTTCCAAGATCTGGCTATTACAAATTGGGTTGCTATAAACATGGGTGCACAAATATCACTGTGGTATGACGTTTTCAATTCTTCTGGGAAAATGCCCAGAAGTGGGATAGCTGGGTTGAATGGGATCTCTAATCCTAGCTTCTTGAGGAATCTCTACACTGTTTTCCACAGTGGTTGCACCAGTCTACACTCCCACCAACAGTGGAGAAGAGTTCCTTTTTCCCCACAGCCCCTCCAGTATTTGTTGTTGGTGGATTTTTCAATCTTGGCCATTCTTTCTGGAGTGAGATGGAATCTCAGTGTTGTTTTAATTTGCATTTCCCGAAAGACCATTGATGTTGAACATTTTTTCCTATATTTATTTGCCATTTGTATTTCTTTCTCTGAGAAGTGTGTATTCATTTCAAATGCTCATTTTTGGATTGGGTCCTTGAATTTTAGGGGCCTGATTTCTTTTAATTCTTTATATGTTTTAGATAGAAGTCCTTTGTCTGATGGACAATTGGCTAAGATATTTTCCCAGTTGGTGGGTTTTCTTTTCACTCTGTTGGAGATTTCTTTGACATGCAAAAACTTTTTAGTGAGATGAGATCCCAGTTGTTGATTCTGGGAAGTGTTTCCCATGCAATTTGATTTTTGTTCATGAACTCTCTGCCTACTCCTATGTCATCAAGATTTTTACCTACTCTGTGTTCTAGTAAGTTTAGTGTCTCTGTTTTAATATTCAGATCTTTGATCCATTTTGACTTTATTTTAGTGCATGGTGATAGACATGGATCTAGTTTTAGTTTATGGCATATGGAAAGTAGTTTAGATTGGCTAGTTCTTAAGGTGTCATAGTTACTGGGTGGAGCAGCTTCTGCGAATCTCTTTGTTGTGCATATAAATCTACGGTAGGTGAGCTGGCACTTGGCCCTTTGTCTTAAAATTGTCTTTCTAAGGAATGGTGAAAGAAGCACGTGTATATTTTACAAAAATAGAATTTTACAAGAATAGAGATCTGTGTATCTTAACTATTCCCTCTGACTGAAAAGACTTCCTTACACAATCCACTACTAAGCTACTCCTCCAGTCCCTGCAGCTTGTACTTTTAACTGTTACATTATATGCCTGTCCTTTCCCAGGCCATAAACAGCATGTAAAAATACCCCGCCATCTCTGTTACATGGTTGCCTAGCTGCCTCATGTCTTAACACTTATCAGATTGGCCTCTTTCCCTTTTTTCACTGATCTCAATGTTGTTGGTGAAGAATGATCTTTTTCTCCAAAGTCTTATAGTTCTTAGTGAGGTTTTGAGAAAGAATTTCTAAAGGCTTTCCACTTAAGTAATAGATTATTGATCATTGACTGTTATCAAGAGCTTAAGTTCATGCTTTTTGCTCTTCCTCAGTACACTGACTTTTAGCCTTGACTACTACCTTAAAATCACGAAGTAGTTGTCAAAGTTCTAGGCATTAAAACTGCATTTGTGGCAGGAAAAGAAAATGGGTCTTTTCTTCAGTAATCATTTTTTTCAGAATATAATTCTTCCCAAATATGTCCCAAATACTTACCTGTATACAACGTGTGATCTAAAAACATGGTGTGCTTAAATTTTAAAAGTTATTACAGTAAAGGGCACATTACCATTAATCTCCTTCAAAATGTTCACCGTCACTCTCAACACACTTATCCCATTGTCCTTGCCACTTTCTGGAACAGTTCTGGAAATTCTGTTTCATGAGTGTCTTTAGTTATGCTATCATGGCTGCTTCCATGTCCTGAATTGATTCAAAACATTTATCCTTTCATGGTCATTTTGACTTTGGGGAAAGCCAGAAGTCCTATGAATGCAGGTAGCGCAACTGTGGCTGTGGGACCACTCTCCCTCCGTCTACCTGAACTTGGGCAGCGCCCACGGCCAATCCTCCTTCCACTGTCCTGAGAGAAGCAGAAATAAGAATACCAAAGACTCAGGAAATTTCTAAAACCCCAGGACAGAACACATGCATGTTAGAGACAATAGCTTGACCTACAGTAACCTTTCCTCAACTTGAAATTCATTAAATGTTCATATATAGAGTCTGTTTGTCATGCATGTGATTATAACAGAGTGAATTATGGAAGAGTCATGCACACTACATACCCTTGAGATGACTGAGCACCTCTTCCTTCCTTCCTTCCTTTCTTTCTTTTCTTTCTTTCTTTCTTTCTTTCTTTCTTTCTTTCTTTCTTTCTTTCTCTCTATCCCTTGTTTTTGAGATAAGATCTGACTATGCAGCTCAGGCTGGCCTTGAACTCATTATGGATCCCAAGCTGGTCTTGAGCTCACAGTGAGCCCCCTGGCTCAGCTTCCTGGGTGCTGTGATTACAGGTGTGCACCACCATGCCTAGGTTTGCCCATCATTTCTATCAATCGTATCCAGAGAGATCCAATGAGAGATGCATCAGTCAGGGTTCATATCTTTTAGATCTAAAAGCCTGTCCTTTTTTAAAATCCCTGTTCTCCTTACTACCCTGGTACCACTTCTTTCCCTGTTAGTGCCACTTTTTTGTTCCTGTTGGCATAAACGCACTGGCTCTGAGAATAACCACACACACACACCTTGCCCACCGTTAACTTCAATAAATGTGGCTGTTTTTTCTTTTATTATCAGGTGCATACTTTGCAATTCTGACATACACAAAAAATCTGGAATCTATTTCTCAGGGACCCATCACACATTGTATCAGCATGATGCCAGATACAGTGAGTAAGATGAATAAGGACACACGTTTAGGTTTTTATGAGTTTACCTTTCCATTGGATGGTACTGAAATAGGAGATTAGGGCCTGGTAAAACTGGCTGAGGAAGTAGGCGTGATCTGTTAATTATAAAGATCCTGGAACACATGTACAGAACAGTTCACAAAGCCCTGCACATGGATTTTTCACAAGAACTCAAGCAGGTTTTCAATAGGATGGCCTAGACCTGACATCAGCTGAGGCATGGGATTCCCAGTCCTGCCTCTCAGGACCCGTATATAGAAGTTCTCATGGGTTTTCTTCAGATTTGGACAGTTTAAAGGGCATAGACACCAAGGAGAGCTTGCTATCATGACTTTCTTCAAAATAGCTGGCCCTACTTTCTGCAGGGTGTCCTTTTATTGCTTTTTCTCCTGTTACTCAGCCCAAGCTCAGTCTGCAGAGCCAGTTTCTCCATCACTCTTCATTCTTGCTTTCTTGAATAAGCTCAGCTACTGCTTTTTGCTCATTTTGTTCAATTATTTGTTTAAGATGAGATGAACTTGGAATCCAACTCCAGAGGGAAGGGTAAAAAACCCAGAACCTGGTAACATTTAGGTGGTGAGCCACTTTTAGAAACAGGCTACCTGATAACATTTTGGCGAGCCAGCCAAGAGAATCAAAAGCCAAGTGATACCAATAATATTTTGGCATAGCCAGCCAGGAGAAAAGCTCAGGTATCAGAGACCAAGGAAAGGCCTATGTGGGTATGCTTTTTGTTTCTTTCTAAAATGACATGAGGTTTTTTATTCTCCTTATCTTCCTTATTCTATCCCATAGTCTGGAAATGCAAAGAGCTATTTATTCTCAAGGTGTGCAGGGAACTGTTTGCTGCCTTGTGGTCCACACATTTGTTTGTTGTATATTTTGCTAAATTATCCTGATCTATACATACCCTAGCCTGTAAATGTTTTTTTCTTAGTTTGTGTTTTGGTTGGGTGTGCTGCCATGTTACCTTGCTATGTGGCCAGCAGTTATACTATCTTGCCATATGGTCAGCCACCATTTTGTCTTATTGCATGACTATGCATAATTTTTACCTGGGCATGTGTCACCAGCTGCTGCAATCTTTCTTTTCCTCTATCTTCTTTTTTTCCTCCTTCTTCCTTTTTTTTTTTTTTAAATAACTGGTCTTTCAAGCTAAGCTCTTGATTTTAAGCAGCATATGGGCTTATGGCAAAGCAGAAAAAGTGGAGCTTTTTGTTTTATACTGGGAATCAAACTCAGGACGTTGAGCTTCCCAGGAAGGTGCTTGTGCCACTGGCCTATGTTCCGGGACCCTAGTTGGAGCTTTGTTTTTCCTTCCCACAGGAAGGAAAAACTCTGCACTATCCCTTTAAGAACTCATGCAGCCTTTGCTGGTGCAAATACTTTGGGTGGTGTTATGGATTACAAACTGGTGGTCAACTTGACACCAGTTGAATTGGTTCAGCTGGTGTTGAGTTAAAGATGCTCCACCTGAAGAAAGGTGCCAGCATAAATAGGGACGTGGAGAAGAAGAGC
>RJWM01030001.1:0-24132 GCA_004363535.1 Dasyprocta punctata | reverse complement strand
CCCTAGCCAGGCATTAGTGCAGTAAAAGATTAGGGTCCTCTTTCTCAAACTTTGGGGAATCAGACATTCTAGGGGTGAGTGAGGTGAAATAGTTAATGTACTAGTCTCCATATGGTGGGAGGGAAAGGCTAAATGAGAGGATCCCCTTTACATCTCTGGGAATTCCCTGGTGCAAAGGTTCCCTGGGAGCAGAGAGAAGGCCTGCTAATGCCCCTACCCACCTCACTGCAAGTGTCTAGCTAGACAGCCTAAGGAAATCCCAGTCTATCCTGCTATAGATTTTTACCTGCGACATTTTTTCTTCCTACACCATCTCAAAGAGACAGGACATCTCTCATCTCACAGGGAAGTCTGATTGCAGCCTGAATCTCCCATCCTGGCCCCCTACCTCCTTCAAAATTCATTTGCACTGCACTCATGTGTTATGGTTGATACATTATGTCAACTTGTGAGGTTTAGAAGTTTAACTAAGAGACTCAGCAGGGAGCCAGGTTCCTTACTTTGTAAATATCCTCATCCTGTGCAAGAAGAAGGCTCAGAGATTTTGTGAGTGCCATACCCGCCTGGGAGGGGGTGGCCTATGTACAATATAAGGGAGGAGAAGAGTCTTGGTGGCCCCTTTTGCTCTGGCTGCTTTTGCTTGCTGATGCCATAATGGTTGCCCTTGTGCCATGCCACCCTGCCTTAGAGTCATCTGATTATGGACTGAAACCTCCAAAAACTGTAAGCTAAATAAACTTTTCCTTCCCTAATTTTGGGTGTCAGGTGTTTTGTCTCAGCCAGGAGAGAAAAGTAACCAAGACAGAATTGGGACCAGAATCCCTGATGAATCTTTCACTTCTCAGAATTGGACCAGGGCCCTGACAACCCATCAGATCCTCAGTAATGATGCCTGTACCATGTTTCAAAAGCAGAGAGTTCACAGAAGGCTCTTTTACTTTTTTGTTTTAAAGAGGCTAAAATGGTTGTTAAAACCAGATTCTAAAGTGAATGGGAGATTTTCTTTGGCTTAAGTGTGGTGAGGAATTATGACATGTAGAAGCCATTCAGGATGGCCTGGGTTTCTGGGTTTGCTCTCTAATTATATCCCCAAGACTCTGAATCAAGAATCTCTAAAACTGTTAGTTTGTGTTTAGATGTTCCCCCAAAGCCTCATGTGGTCATGGGTAGATTTTCCAGAGGTGGATGAATCTAGAGTGTGTGATTGATTCAGGGTGCAATGCTAGGATTAAGGGTGCTAGGATTAAGGATGGATAATTACTAAACCAATTCACTGGTTGGTTTGGCATTGCCCTAATCCTGGTAGCCTGGATACAATATAAGGGATAGAAAGAGGCTTGTCTTTTCTCTTGTTTGTTCTGCTCACTTTTGGCAGCCACCAACTGTTCACCTCTGCAAAACCACCCTGCCTTGGAGCCAGCTGATTATGGACTGACACCTCTACAAATTGTAAGTTCAATAAACCTTTTCCCTTCACCTTTGTGTGCTGGATATTTTGCCTCAGCAATGAGACAAAAGTAAGACAAAAGCATAGAGCAGGTATCTGGTCCCCTTGGCATATTGTTCCTTGTGTAGGCCTCAATCTCTCTTGAGGTTACAAACAAAATTGTCAGGGATAGTAGGTTAGTGACAGAACAAATGAAAGGTGAGAGGGGGAGATGAGAAGGTTCCAACTGTGGCTTCACTTTAATGGCCCAATTATTTTCAAGTGGACAATGGCTAAAAGTACAGGCTACTTCTCCAGCCTGTGAAGGAGATCTATTACCTCTGTGGACAGATAGAGACATGTAATGGCTCAGAAGAAATCTTCCTCTTGGGCCCTTGGGCAAAGAAGTCTCTGAGACATGTTTTGCTCTCTATCTAAAATGCCTCAGTAGCAGGACAGGGCAATGCCTCAGTAGCAGGACAGGGCTAGGTTTTACTCAGAACTCACTCTGCAGGTTTCTATGCCTGGATACCTGAAATACCCTTATGAAACTCACAGGTTAAAGCCTGTACTTACTGCCCAGCAACCACAAATTACACATTAGCATAAAGCTCTTATGGAAAAACAAAGTCCACTAGAGGAGCCCAGCTGGGAAATTACCGCCCCCTGCCCATTTTCTCAGAACACAGGGTTAAGAAACCATGTGACCTAGCTCTGTGTCTCTGTAGCCTCTGTTGGAGGCCTTCATCATGTTATTTCCCTGTTTATCTGCCCCTTTTGTCTATGCTTGAGTGGCATTCATACAGCATGTCTGCCTCCATCTATTCAGCATGTCCTAACTAGATTTATCTTTTAAGAAAACTTGAAGAAATGCATCAGTAGAAAATTGGGCAAAACATATCAATAGGCAGTTAAAAAGATTTCTAAATTTGAGCACATGTATAAGAAACTATTGAAGGAAACTTAGTAGTAATTAAGGACACACAATTTAAGACAACCATGAGATGCCAATTTTGACTTGATGAAGATATAAAACAATAATTTCCAACTGAGACAAAAGTGTGTGAAGAGGGGACTCAGAATTTAAATTGCTGTAATTTTCTCAGTAACACCTATCTTAAAATATGCATATTTCCCTTTTGGATCCATAATTTTTCTTCTAGAGGTATACCCAATAGAAATAAGCTGACAATATTCTTACATCAGTATACTTAACATCAAAAAACTGAAAAACCTATAATTATTTTGAAAATATCATAATTGAGAAGTTATGGACTATCCATATAAAGAAATACTATTTAACCATTAGTATGATATTTAAAGTTCTTTGATTTGGAAAATAGTGTTAATGTCATGTCCATCCACAATAACAGATTTCATAATAATGTGTGTAGTATAATTCATTTTCATTTAAAAACATCTTGATGAATATGTATAAAATACGTACATTAAGCAATTCTAAAGCTATGTATCTTCATTGTTACTTTTCTTTTTTTGGTGAAGGTTTTATTGGTGTATGTGGTAGATTGACAGCTGGTGGTCAACTTGTAACACCCAGCTGAACTGAATCAGCATGGTGCTGGGTGTGGAAGGCCCACCTGAGGATTGTTGTCAAAAGCATAAAAGCAGAACTAGAGGGGTAGATGGTGTGCTTTTGATTCTTCTGGAGAAGCTTGCTCTGCTGGTTTTCCTGATATGAACTCAGTTGTTCTTAACCTCAGAGGAGCTCAAGACTTCGTTTTCACTGAGGATGGCTGTGGTACTTTTTGGGGGAGCTCTGGTCCGTACTTTGAGCATCACTTCCTGGTTCCAGTGCAGATCCCTCATCCTGCTGGCACAGACTTGCATCACTGACCATTGGGTCTTTCCAGCACAGACATGTGAAACAGACTTGATTGAGGCATTGTCGTGCACTCTAAGCCACCAGCTGGACTTGTGCAGGCCTTGGCATGGGCTCTAGGTCTTCAGCTGGACTCATGTAAGACATTGCCATTGGATCCAGGCTCTCAGTTGGATTCTTTGGGTCTCTAGTGTGTGGACAAATTTCCTGTACTTTTGTATTTGACTCTTGGGTGACTATTGTAAAATAATCCTATAAATTATATGTCCTATATTAAATTGTTTTCCTTGCAAACCCTGACTACAAAAGTGCATATAATTTACTCACCTCATTACTTTTACATTTCTCTTTTTAGGTTTGGTCAGAGGTATTATATAGCTATTATAATTTTGTTTACAATTATATATAGAGTCTTAAAAATGACATTTTCTAAATCAATAGGAAAATGCTGTCATAGTATTTGTATAATAATAGAAAATTATTTCCTTTTGAAACATTTTAGCTTTGTTCAGATAAATGATTCTTTAAGTAAATTTTAAAAGACCTTGAGCGATTGCTTACCATTATTTTACACAAATTTTAACACTCCAGAGAACATAAAAGGAACAAGTTACCATGCAAATGTAATAAGTAAAATAAATTACATTACACCTCTGTTCAAAAAAGCTCTTGTGCCTCCCTATACCTTTTGGAACACCTTTTTCAGCTTTAAAACGATCCGCAATCTGATTCTCATTCTATTGCGTTAACTTAACTGGTTGATTCTGTTTTCCAGGTACTTTCTTATTTTATCTTCTGTTCTTCCCTTTCACAGTCTCTCCTGCTACTTACACATTCTCTATACATTGCTGCCTAACTGCCTGTGGAACTTTCCATAAGTTGAGGTTTATTTGTTCAACACCCACCATTCATGTAAGGCACACTCATAAACTAATCTCTCTCCCAAATATTTCATAATTTTTCCATTTCAAGCAATTTAGCTTTCTACTGTTGACCCTGCATTATGGTTTATAGCTAGTTGTCTTCACAAAGCTTCATGTGCTCATAGGTAGGGCTTTTGGGAGGTGGCCAGATCATGGAGGTGTGATACTCATGAGTGGATTAGTCCACAGATGAGCTTGTACCTAAATGCAATGTTGGGAGGTGAAACCTGGTCAGAGGAAGTGGCTTCCTCAGGGCTCTCCTCCCTCTCTTCTTCCCACCACCATGCCATGACCCATTTCTCCTCTGCCATGCTGCTCTGCCATATGACCCTGCCTTGGAAATAGCAGACTATAGTCTGAAACCTCTACAAACTGTGAACCAAGATAAACCTCTTCTCTTTTAATTTGTGTGTGTTTGGTATTGTGTCTCAGTGATGAGGAGTGCAACTATGATGCCCTGACTAGACTGTAAACTCTGAGACTGCAACTGTGGGATTAAGGTTGGCTGAGAAGGAGCACTGATGATGATACTTGCTGTTAACAGAGTCAGTTTTTATGCATCTTGTCTTACTGTCTGCATGGTCACTACTTTCTTGTTGGTAGGGATTGCTTCATATAGCTGAATTGAGAAAAATTAACAATGGAATGTAAGATGTCATAAAATGGTGAATTCTAATCCTAAATGTAGATATCATGACTTGGTAGTATTTTCATATAAGGTGACAAGCATTCTAAATGCATTTCTCAGTATATTCCTCTAGTGCTAATTGATATTTTATGGTTTGCCCCAATATTTTATGCTTAGTTTCATAGGAAGAAATCCATAAAAAGCCCATCTATCATTCACCTATTACTCTTTTCACTCTTTTCTATGAGAATCCACTGCTATGGTCATACTTGTCACATTTTATTTATTTATTTATGTATTTATTTATTTTTGATATGCTGGAGATGAACCCAGAATGTTAAAGTAAGTGCTCTACCACTGAGTGACAGCTCCAGTCGTATTTGTCATCTGATATTTTCTTTTCTGTTTTTGTTTGTTTGTAGTGTGCCTTTAGCTTCTTGATTTTCTCCATTCTTTTCCTTGAAATTCCACTAAATCTTACAGATTTGACTCAAAGCATTTTGTGTCAATATTACTGATCAAACTGGTCTAAAGTGATCTTTTTCTATTCATATTTCTGCAAAGATTCTTTTAACCCATTACATTATATACATTATGTAGTTGTTTTGTTTCATTGTTTCATCTTTTAGAAATTGGATGGCATGGGTAATTGGAAGAATGTGGATTTAGAACCTGGTTTTACTCGTGGCTCAGTCACTTTCCCTCTCTTTACTCTCCAGCAGGTTTCTTAATCCCTCTGATATTTTTCTTCTCTGTTAAATGAAAAAGATACTTTTATCAAGGGAATGTGGTAAAGATATAATAATACGTAATGGGTTATGTACACAGTGGCTTAAAAACTTATTATGTTTTTTCTTATCAATCAGGAGAGGCTAAATCCTACTGTGGTAACTAACAGTCCACCTCTCAGTCACCTAACATAGTTTATTTCTCTTCTAATGTGTGTGTGTGTGTGTGTGTGTGTGTGTGTGGTTGTGTGGTGGGATCTGTTCAGTGGGGTGACACAAGGACCCAGAGTGAGTGACTTTTTGCTTTCATGATCACAGACAGAGAGGAGAAAACATGGCAAACAATACACTGGCTCTTAAACCTTTTGCCTGGAAATAACACACTTTCTATTCACACCCTATTGGCCCAAACAAATCATATGTCCATGCTTAACTTTCAAAAGAGGCAGGATGTAGAGTCACCATGTATCCTTAAAGCAGACAGCCAGAAGTATTTTGTGCTTAATAGTGAGATGTATCTTCCAAGCACTTGTAGAGTTCTATGTGGAACAAATTTGTCACTGAACAGATGCTTGTTGAATTAATATTGCTATGTCTGGAGATGAATTTTAGCCCACAGTTAAAAACAAACAAACAAACTTTTTTATTGGATAGATTTCCAAAGACCATAAAGGGGTGTTTTTTGATAGGAAAGTAGAAACCCATCATTATCTTTATTTAGTAGATCGCTCATCCTAATATTGGGACCCACTGTGACCATGTCCCAGAAGCACTGCATTTGCATGTGAGCGGCGCGGAAAGAGCGTCCAGTCCAAGGGCTCACTCAGTCCCCCACGTCTCCTCGGTGCCCAGTCAGCCCCTGCTTTGCCAGCTCTGTTGATTAAATAGATGAAAGTTTGGAAAGATTTTTATCCTAAAATATTTTTCAGTAAAGACTTCTATGCAGGTTTGTGATATACAGGGTTGTAGTTCTGTTTTGCTTTTAGAGTACTTTTGGTTTTGGTTCTGCTCATAAATCTTGCTATGGTGCTAACCCCTGGTAGCACAAAAGACATCACTAGGAAAATAAAAAAGATTGATGCACCCTACCCAAACCTGTAGGTGAATTTTTGCTTTAATGTAATTGTTCCTTTTTGTACCTAAGCTTTGTCCCACCTTGCTGAATACGGAGACATAATATTACAATTTAGCAGGAAGAGCACCGGGTGGCACATAATGTCACCACTGAAAATGTGGTTACTATGGTATCCAGAACCCTATTCCAGGTCTTTGCTTTCACCGTTTTTCTCTGTTTTCACAGAGGGACAGAAACTGCTGCAAATCGGGTTTTAATATTTTAAGTATTGCCAGAAGGTTTTGTTCTCTATCGGAACAGATGTTCTTTTCCATCATTCTTTTTGTCAAGCAGTCTCACTTTGTGTAATCTATAGCGTCCTTTGGTATTAACAGATTTACTCTTAAATAGAATATTTTAAAGTGTTACTGTTGTGTTCTAACAGCTGAACTAGAGAAGAAAAATGCACATCTGGGAGGCATGTTAGTGAATAAAGGTTGACAATCTTCTGTGCACTGCGGAGTCTAAATGGCAAGTGAAATAGTCATCTTTGTTTCCAAGAGCCTCAAAATATATGGATTGTTTACGTGGTCCTGCAGACACTGAAAGATGATTTTCTGTATGACAAATCTTTAAGGAGGAATTTGGATGAAACCAAGACTTCTGATGTTAAGATTCCTTTAATTAATCCCAGCAAACCATATGACAATACCTCAGTAATAAAGTACAATATTTTGGCACAAACTTTAAGAAAAAGAAAATGCAATCTGAGTCTCATCATGAGCATTTCCTAAAGTATGCCTTGTGGGATGTACAAATGATTTCATTGAGAAATACTGTGTCCAAGGAAATCAAACAGGTATATACATGGATTCACAGGAGCTATAGGGTATTAATGCACAGTGGAAATTTCCAGGAGTTGGTAAAACGTGCACCATTTTTCATTCTTATTTCACTGGGAGATGCTCTTTTTTTTGTTGTTTGTTTTTCTTAAAATGGGGTCTTACTGTGTGGCTTACTCTGCCTCAAACTTGTGATCCTCCTGCCCCAGCCTCCTGAGTAGCTGGGATATGTGGGTTCCCCACCAGGCCCAGATCTTCTTTGCTCACCCTCCCCTTCCTTCTCTTTCTTGTATTGTAGTGGTCTAGTATTCTCCAAAACAAAGTTCAGGAAGACCTGAACACATCCTGTGAATAAAATTTTGACTGTCATATGTGCTACCTAAGTAAATTTTCTGCTTAGTTAACCAATGTATATGTGATCAGATGAAAGCATTGTTATAAGTAACAATGGATTAGATGAATTTGAATTATTATCAAACATGTTATGGAATAATCTGCTGTAATAGATCATTGAAACAACTCACTTATTTAGCTGTAGGTGCAAGACTGTCAGAACCCTGACCACTCCTAGTGGGTGTGTAACTGAGCAGGCTCCATGATGAAGGTACCATCTTATGACTCTAAAGTAGGTACTACCCTGTGGTATGCTTAACACTGTGTTGGGCTCATGCATAATATAGTCCCTTCCTTGGTTTACTTATATTTTTTACATATGAAAAGAAAAATACCAACATAACTCAATATTGAATTGACTTCTAAATGTGTTATAGTGATGAAAAGTTGTAAGAATTTAGAGGGAGAGAGTGGTGGATAGAAAAGCTTTGATAGTAGATACAATCTGGTGTAGCTTTTGGAAAGTTAAATTATAGTATAAATTCATTATTTCTCTCTCCTCTTCCTCATAATTAGTCTAGGTATCTTAGTGACTATTTGACATGTGATACAGGTTGAGAAGCCCTATTCTGAAAATCCAAAATTGGAAGTGCCCCAGGATCCAAAGATCTCTGAGCGCTGAGTTGGTGCCACTCATGGAAAATTTCACATTATGAAACTTTTTTTCATGCAAAAATTATTAAGAATATTATATAGAATTACCTTTAGGCTATGTATATATAAAACATAAATAAATTTCATGTTTATATATGGGTTCCACTCCCAAGATACCTCATTATGATATAAAAATATTCCAAAATCTAAAAAAGTCTGAAGTTTGGAATACTTCTTGGTGGTGCAGTTCAGATAAGGGATAATCAACCTGTATATATGGTTATAGAATTAGACTAAAAATAATCCAGAAATTTCCATACTGTTTCTTATATTTCAACAAAATGTTTGTTTCACCTGAAAAATGGCACATATGCTTATTTATGAAAAGAATGAGAAAAAGAAGAATAATAATTAGCATAGAGAAAGAACCTGGGTGTTTGATCTAAAATAAATTTGCTGTTTCTTTGAAAGTAACCCATCATAACAGGCCTATATCTCAACCACAGCAAAGAAAAATCCATAGCATACAGCCACATTTTATTATTTCTTTACTATATAATTGTTTATTATTCAAAAATTGGAAAATAAAAGCAAAAAAGTGAAACAAAAATTAAAAAATCAGTAGTAATTTTAATTCCATGAAAAGCAAATGGATGGAAAAGTCTTATATATGTGATAATCTATATATTTTGTATACATATTCATATATTTAGTCATGTTTATATATGAATGTCTATAAAATGTGTATGAAAGTTATTATATGTTTGTGTTTGGTTCAAAACTGTGTGAATTTATAAAAATGATATTATAGTATTCATGCTACATTGAAACCTGAATTTTTTTGTACCATAGTATTTAGTATATCTATTTTTCATTCCTGATCTATTTAAACAAACTGCCATTGTTGGACTTTAAAATTGCTCCTTCTACAGATTTGACAAGTGCTCATTTTATAAATATGATTCTCATGATTGAACCATATTTGAGTTCTTGTATCAGAGTTCACTAGAGTAATGATTCTACAATAGCCTCCTGCAGAATCAGGTGTAGAAGAGTGTGCTGGAGATTTGAATGATTCAAAGGTAAAGGCCTAGAACTCACAGAAGAATTTTCTTGAACTTGGTATCAGGAAGCTGCAGGGGTGTTTTAGCTACTTTTCTCATTACTGAGGAAAAATATGCAATGCGCAAAATTAAGAAAAGAAAGGTTTATTTAACTCACAGTTTGTAGAGGTTTCAGTCCATAATCAGCTGGCTCTGAGGCAGGGTGGTACATGGCAGAGGGGCAACAGTTCATGGTGGGGGAAGGCAGCAAAAGCAAGCGAGTCAGGAGGGAGACAAGACTCTTTTTGTTCCTTATATTGTTTGTAGACTACCTTCCCTAGTGCTGGTGTAGTATTCATACCCTTAATCCTTACCAGAACTGTGCCAAACCAGTCAGTGAACTGATTTAATAATCACACACCCTTAATCCCAGCAGCCACACACTATAGATTCAGCCACCTGGAAAAAGTCCCATGACTACATGAGGCTCTGAGGAGACAGCTAGGCACAAACCGTATTAAGGGGCTATGTTGAAAGGCTAAAGGGTCTGAAATGGAAGGTGAAGATGGACGTCCAAAGGCAATGGCAAAGACTGGAGCTCCTCCAAAGAAGTAGAACCAAAACTTCCTTCTTCTTTCCTCTTTTATTCCATTTTGGCTACAAGCCTATTGGTTGGTGCCACTCACACCCAGGGTGGTGCTTCTCTCTTGAGTAAGTCCATCTTTCAGTTGTACCTGAAACTATGCTAAATCAATAAGCTGGGCATCTCTTACTCAAGTTAACACCACAATTAATTATCACAGTTCTCAAAATAAAAGTCATCTGATATGGAAAAAGCATGTTGCTGCTTTTTTTTTTGTGGTGATGGTAGTGTTGGGAACTGAACCCAGGTCCTTCATGAAGCTACATCCTTTGTCTCTTTATTTTTTATTTTGAGACAGAGTCTTTTTTTATTTTGAAAAAATAAAACCAAGTGAAATGAAACAGAGTAGAGTCAATCAAAGCAAAGCAATGAACATGATATAGGACTTCAAAACAAGATAAAAGAAAATCAGTAATGGTTATCATAATGCCTCTTGTTATCTTCAAAATAACTGCCCATACCATCAGACATAATAAAATCAAACAAAACAGAACAGAGTAAAACCAATCAAAACAAAACATTGAAAGCAACACAGGACTTCAAAACAAGAAGTTGTTTTTTTACTTTAGTTGCCATCACTTCAGAAATTTCTGGTGTGTGACCTCCAATCTCTTCTGTGTTTATATCTCCTGGACTTGCCCTGCATGGGTTGGAAACTAGAGACTGCCTTTTGCTTTTTCATCTTGACATTTTCCTGGGTTCTTATGGACAAGCAGATAGTGGGATTCCAGGCACTTACTGTGTTGACTACAATTTCTCCGAAGCATGGCTGTTTGGTTCTCCTGGCCAGTGCTGACTATGGGTATCCAATGGTAACCACTGGGTTCACTGGTGCAAGGCTAGCTGCTGCTTTTCCCAGCCCACACTGGTTAACAGTGGCGGAAAGTGTCCCCAGTGGTGGCTGGTGTGTGCCTAGGGACAGGGCTGGCCACAGCTTCCCAGACCTGAGTAGCTTACCAGCCTTGAGACAGTCTTGCTGAGTTGCCCAGGCTGGGCTCAAACATTCCATCCTCCTGCCACAGCCTTCCAGAAAGCTGGGATTACAAGTATGTGCCATCAAATGTGGCCTATTTTTTTATCACTATGTAGAATTGGTGGTCAGGTGTGATACCCCACAGTCAGACAGAGTGCTGCAACACAGCAAGAGTTTCCCAAATTATGGTCTACTTATTTCTTTCTTTTTTTTTTATTTGAGCGAAGAAAAACAAAACAAACAAAAACTACAACAACAACAACAAAAAATGACATATATAGTAAAAACAACAAGCAAAAGAGACAAGCAAACAACTAGAGTAAATACACAACATTGCAGGTTTACAAAACCAGAAGATAGAAGCTTGACAATGGTTGCAATATTGCCCATCGTTATCTTTAAAATGGTTTCTTACATTAACAGATATAGACATGCAAGATTGATCTAATCATATGAGTATTAATTGTTCTGGTCTACTTATTTCTAAACTATGTTTTGTAGTAAAAAAAAAAAAAAAGAAGTCAATCCCCAAACTGTGAATTAAAAAACTTTCTTTTCAGACTAGTTTAGGAATATTGATATTTTTTGATCTTTCATTTCTCCACATGATGGAAGAAAAGCTCCTTGTGGAAGTCAGCAGTTGCCAGTTGGTCCTCTTTGGGCATTTAAAATATTCTGATGGCACCTGTGTCTCAGTTCCTGGGATGGACTCAGTAATTGCGCAGAGAACCTGTGACTGTTTTATTATTAAATTTCATCCATGCCAGAGAGTAAGCACTTGCCAGAAAAAACAAGTACAGAACACAAACATAATAGTAGCTCTTCATCTTTGGTGCACATTAAAAACAATTAGGAAACTTCAACAAACAGACTTCCTTGTCCTTAGGAGATTGTGATTTAATTGCCTAATGTGGTGCCTGGACATCAGCACTTGAGAAGCTTTTCCTAGTGTTTGCAATGATCATCCAGGCTGAGGACCACTAATGGGGAGAACCAAATATTTGTGTTTCATCTCTAATGGAACCAAAGCCATTACTCTGTCTTTGGACCCCTGCAAATATATTTCTGAAGGATATATAATATTGATATTTTTATTAGTGCATTTAAATCAATTTGTTCAAAGAGAAATGACCTTTAATGTCCCCCTTTGGTAAGCAAGAGGCAATTCTAGAACAAATAGAATAACACAAGGTAAGTAGTAATCCATAAGCCACACCATTCAGAAAGGTAATGAAGGCTGAAAATTGAGTAGGTTCTAAAGTATAGACAAAAGCTGTTTGATTGATTGCTTAAAAGGAAGTTGAGGCTATTCAGAATGCATGTTTAGGCTTTGGGTTTGAAATCATGAAAATAATTACATTTTTTTCACATTTTTTATTTGATTCATAGTTACATACAAAACTAAGCTGACAAAACTAAGTTGTATTTTATTCACATCGAAGCTTACAATACTGCTTTTGGATGGGACCTTATTGTGTACTTAAATAGAAAAGGGTCTCTAGAGTAATAAAATTTGAGCTCCTCTTATATTTCCCTAATTCTTTATTAAGTTAAAATACATAAGACTTAAAAGTTATCAACTTAGCCATTTTACACTCTTTTCATTCTTTAGAATCCTTTCTATGACAAACACAGTGACTGGTGTTCACTTTTGAATAAACTTTTCTGGTGGCAAGGAAATCACTACCTCACATTTAAGTCTGAATATTTCTAGCTTTAAAAAATTATTTCTTGTACACCATAAAAGTATGATGTTCTATAACTCTCACACCTTTATTCTGTATGGCTATCTGAAGAAAAAAACCATTTGTAGAGATAGTTACTCTGATTACACCAAATAAAAAAGAATTAGCAACACTTTTCGGTGTAGATGAAAAAGAGAAAATAAAAATTACAGGACACTATAAACTTTCAAATACTTGGCCTGCATGTGAGATGAGGTATTCTAATTAATCATATTTTTATGTTAATTAGAGTATAATTCAACTTAGTGAATAATGAGTGCGTTCTTGGTACAGAAACATAAAAATGGAGAAATGAAGTAAATGATTACAAGCAAGTAAATTTTTAGTTTGAACAGTTTTCAAACTAGAATAAACTGTTTTAATTAGAAAGCTAGAGTTTAAATTTGAAATTCTTAGATCAACATACTTATCAATGCCATAACAAAGATACAAAATTCATGTTTATCAAATTGCAAATAACAAAAATCTGAGAATGGGGCAAATGGTTATTGCATGATGTGGAGCTCTTTATTGGAGTCCGAGATGAAAGGAAAAGTGTGTGCCCCTACATACACTTATCAGAACATTCTCACATACTATGAAACAAATGGAAAAGGTAGTAAACATTTGACCAAAAGTCTCAGCACTATTACAATGTTCTGCTTTGTCCATGGGTTTGCATGTCATTGTCAGCCTTATTATACCAGGGTGGGTGGCTCCGATAGCTTTGGCACAGACAGTCTGCCTATGTCTATTTCCATTGCATAACAAAATCATTTTCAGGCCATAAAACTAACAAACAAGTAAACAAAGCATATATTTTATGGTATAGATATAAAACATCCCCTAAACATTCCATATATCTAGAGGTGGGGTTTTTGGAAGGTGATTGGATCATGAAGACACTATGCCACTTATGACTTCATAGCTGAATGTATCATTAGGAGGTTTGGCCTGGTTAGAAGAGGTGGGTCACTAGGAGAGTGACCTGGATAGGTGTGATCTTGTCTCTGGTTGCTCCATTCTTTCTTTACTTCCCAGCTGCCATGGGTTGAACATCTTTCCTCCACCCGACCATTTCATCATGCTGTTTCTGCCTTGGAACAAATGAACTGTGGACTAAACCCTTAGAAACTGTGAGTAAAAATAAATCTCTCCTCTTTAAATTGCAGATATTGGGTATTGTCCTTGTGATGGAAAATGAAGAAAATTGGTACCAGAGAAGTGGGAACTTTGCTATAACTTCATGTGATTGTGTGGTTTGGAAGCCTTTAAAATTGGTTGGTGGGAGTTTAGAAAGCTTTGAAGATGTGGGCTAGAGAAATCCTAGAATGCTGTAAGTAGAGCCTGAGGGGTGATTTTGGTCAGAGGTCAGAAGGCCAGAATGCATACAGGAATGTAGACAGTAAAGGCCAGGCTCAGGAGATTTCAGTTGGAAATGAGGACTCAATTGCAAACTAGCCCAGGGACCATGTGTGTTTCATTCTGGCTAAGAATTAGACTTTGTCTATGTCCTAAGATTTTGTGTGAGGTTGGATTTAAAGGTGGATTTATTAATCTGGCAAAGAAAACTTCAAAGCAGTGCAACAATTAGGCTGTGGCATGGGTGCTGCTGGCTGTTTTTAGTGAGATCTACAGCCAGAATCAGGAGCAAAAAAAGATCCAAAAGGAAACGCATGTAAAGTTGGGGCCAAAAAGAATGTTGTTACTGAAAAAATCAGGGACACTGAAAAAAGTCAATATACTATATCGCATCAGTATATAGGAAAGATGCCTTGAGAGCATCTCAGAAATTGGTCAGACACTTCCTACTTCAGGCTTAATAGTGGGAAAAAGTAAACTCCTTTTAAATACTTTGCTTTGAGATAAAAAGCCCCAGGGGACGCTTCTTATTCAGGGCTGCCTCAAGAAATATATCCCTGAGTTCAGCCACTCAGAGATTGCTGTAGCCATGGTCCAAGGGGGACAAGCTACTGCTCAAGTTGACACCAGACTTTGACATCATCCGTATGGTGCTGGTTATTACGGGCATGCAGAATACAAGAGTTATGGGGTCATGGAGGTTTCCCTCCAGACTTTAGAGGAAGATCTGGGAGGTCAGGCAGTGTGCTCTTGAGAGGGTGAGCTTGAAGATGTGACAGTGAAGCCAAACATGCAGTGGAGGCTGTAGGAAGTTAGAGATGCGAGGAAGTGGAAAATTTCCTCAGGAAAGTTCATTGAGTGGAGATAGTCCAAGCAAGAGGCCACATGTGGTGCCATAAGCATGACCTTAGGGATGGGGTCACCCAAGTCCTTTAGAGTTCACATCTCACCACAGTCTGCCCCAAATGGACATTAAGCTACAGGAGTTGATGTTTATTCTGCTAGTTTTTTTGTCTTGCTTTGGTCCAATTCCTTTCTATTTCCCTATTTCTCCCTTTTGGAATGGGACTGTTATCCCATGTCACTGTGTGTTGGAAGTGATTAACTTTTTATTTTTATTTTTACAGAAGCTGACAACTAAGAATTTGCCTTGAGTCTCAGAGCAGACTTCGGACTTGGACTTTTCAGCGATGCTGGAGTTATTAAGATTTTGGAGGCTCTTAGAGATGAACTAAATGTATTTTGCCTAATGAGATGGACAGGAGTCTTTTGGGGTCAGAAACAGACTATATGGTTTAGATCTAAAATGGCTCCCCAAAGTTTTGTGTGTTCAGAGGTGAGACTTTTGGAAGGTGATTGGATGATAGGGGCACTATATCACTGAGGAGTTCATAGTTTAATATGACATTATCAGTTGGGGTTTGGTCAAAAGAGGTGAGTCAGTAGAAGCATAATTTGGAAGGGTAAATTTCTGTCCCTGGTTCTTTCCTTTTGTCTCTGCTTTTTGGCCTCCACAGGTTGAGCAACTTTCCTGCACTAGGTCCTTTCACTGTGCCACTTCTTACTTGGGTCAAACCAACTAACAGTTCAGAGGACTGAATCCTCTGAGACTGTGAGCAAAAATAATTCTCTTCCCTTTTAAATTGTGGGTGTCAGGCATTTTGTTCCTATGTTGGAAAAGTGTCAAATACATTAATCCACTTTTATTTAAAATTTTGATCTTTTTTGACCTTGGGTTTTGATCTTTTAAAAAAATTGCATTGAAATTTCGTTTGCATTGATTGTTAAGTGTTTGTTGCCTCATTCTAATCCAAGTCCTAAGTTATTAAGTATGTTTATTATGGCTTGTGTGTAGACATCCCCTCAAAGTTGCATGTGGTATTAAGTGGAGCCTTTTCAGAGATGACTGAATCTAGAGTGTGTGATGCTGGAATTAAGGGTTCGTGATTACTAAATCAGTCCACTGATTGGTTTGGCACCTTCACTAAGACCAGTAGCCTAGATAGAATAAAAAAGGGACAGAAAGAAGCGGCTAATGTCGTGTGTCCCTTGCTTGTTTTTCTACCTTCTGCCCATCATGAACTGTTTCTCCTCTGTGACGCCTGTCTGCCATGCCACAGTGCCTTGGAGTCAGCCAACTATGGACTGAAACCTCTACGGACTGTGAGCCAAATAAATCCTTTCTTCTTTGACTTTGGATGTAGGATATTTTCTCTCAGCAATGAGAAAAGTAACTAAAAAATGTTGATTAACTGAATAATGATTCATTTAAAAATTAGTCACAAATTAATGAAAGTAAACTAACAAGATGAAATTTATTTGGGATAAAAGTAAGTCAGAAAATCTAGAAAAACAACTTTGTACATTCAGGTTTACCAGGTTATCATCAGTTCACAAGAAAAGGAATTAGGAGGTGTGTTGCACAATTTGTTATAAGTGTCACTCTTTTATTCCACCCCTAATACAATCCAGACTGCAAAAAATAGGAATTTACAATGGGAGTTTTGTTTTGCTCTGGTCAGATCATTGAAGAAATTCTAAGTTGTACATTTAGAGACATACTTTAGCCAAGTAGAGCATATTCAGGGGACTAAGAAAACGAAATTGAAATTTCATCATATGAAAAATAATTGGAAAAAAGAGAAGAACTTGTTTTGGAAGAAAAGATCAAAAGTGTTGGAAGCAATATAGTGATTTTCAAATATAATAATTGCAACTCTGGCTGCACATTATAGTCACATGGAGAGCTTTAAAAATGTTCAATGTCCAGGCCACATCTCAAGACACATTGGAATTTTTCTAGTGCATTCTAGGCATCCAGAGTTAAGCTTCTTTGATAGCTCCAATATGTGCCTAAACTGGAGAACCACTGATTTAAATGGATGCCAGTAGTAGGAAATTAGCCTCATTTTCTCATGCTTTGTGACACAGATGTAGGCCCTTCATGTGGAAGCCTTTATATGTATATGTATATGTATGTGTATATGTATATGTATGTGTATGTGTATGTGTATGTGTATGTGTATATGTATGTGTGTATATATATATATATATATATATATATATATATATTTTTTTTTTTTTTTTTGACCAGGGATCGAACTCACCACTCACAACCTCGTGCCTGCCAGGCAGGTGCTTATGCCACTGAGCTAAATCCCTGGCTAAGCCTTTACACTGTGGCTGAGTATAAAAAGTAGATTTGAACTCATGTCTTCTAAATATGCCTTGAGACCTCCATCACAGTGGTAGTTCAAGTAAGGTTTGGTGTTGTAGAGAAAATTGCTGCTTTGGCTGGGAGGATAAATTATAACATTTCTAATATACTTTCGTTTTAATGATTCAGTTACTCTGTGCCAATATTTTTAGTTAGACGTTTTAGAGTGCATATCCTTTGGCTCACTTTGATCTTAGAACTTCATCTATTGACCAATCCTTTGCTTACTTTGCTATTAGAGGTTCATTTACTGATCAACATGTCTATTTCTGCTCTTCTCAATTAAGATAGAGTAAAGCTGTAATAATTGCATTTGCAATGAAAGCTATTAGTCTGAGAAAATTATCTTCATGATAATCTAATTGTATAGGTGCAAATGACTTTGTGTAAATGAGCATTTGACAGGCCATTTCTAATCATTCTTTGTGCTTAGTATATACTGTAGCATTTTAGATGAAACTTCAGAATTAAACTTTAATTTTAATTATATTCTTTTTTTTAGGGTTTGCAAAATTTTTATTTTTTAATTTCTTTTTGTTTTTATTACATTTGTACATGTTTATAATCATAATGTTTACATTCCTCTTGTGGAATTGGTGCATGTACATAGCACATCTTAATGCCTTTATTTCATCCCTCCCACCTCCTCCTTCCATCTCTCAATCCCCTTCCCATTTGAGACAGGTCTATCTTCCTATCTCCTATTTTCTAGCCTTGCTTTTGATTTATGATTTGGGTTTCTCATTGAAGAGAAACCATGCAATATTTAATCTTGTGTGTCTGATTTATTTCACTTAACATTATAGTCCAGAGGTGTATCCACTGTCCTACGAATGAGTGAAATTTACCCTTATTTATGGCAGAGTAGTACTCCACTGTGTGTTAATACCACATTTTCTTTATTCATTTGTCTGTTGATGGAGTTACAGACTGCTTCCAGGATTTAGCTATTCTGAGTTGTGCTGCTATAAACATGGATATACATATATCACTGTAATATGATGTCATTAACTGTTTCAGAGAGATACCTAGAAGGGAATCAAAGCAATATCAAATGCAATATCTAGTTTTAGTTTCTTTGAAGACTTGCCATACTGATTTCCATAGTGGTTGTACTAGTTTACATTCCCATCAGCAATGTGGAAGGACTCCTTTTATTTTGTTTTGTTTTATTTTAATTTAATTTATTTTACTTTAATGAGAGTAAAACCAAACCAAACAAAGCAGAATAAAGCTAATCAGAATAGAACAATGAAAATGATATAGGATTTCAAAACAAGATAATAGGAAATCAATAATGGCTACCATAATGTCTCTTGTTTTTTTCAAAATAGCTGTCCATACACCATTAGACATAATAAAATCAAACAAAACAAAACAGAATAAAACCTATCAAGACAAAAGAATGAAAGCATGTTTTAAAGAGAATAAAACCAAACAAAATAAAACAATAAAGCCAATCAAAATAAAATAGTGAAAATGATATAGGATTTCAAAACAGGATAATAGGAAATCACTGGCTACCATAATGCCTCTTGTTATCTTCAAAATTGCTGCCCATACCATCAGACATAATAAAACCAAACAGAAAAGAACAGAGTAAAACCAATCAAAACAGAATATTGAATAAAACAAAACATTAAATGGAACAAAACAAAACAGTGAGAATAGTATTGGATTTCAACAACCAGACAGAAGGAAATCCCCCATATATGTTATATTACATATTGTTAGCCTCTTAATAGATGCTCAGACTGGCCTTAGGCAGTCAAACAGTACAAGCATTAAGTTTTTTTGGTACCTCAGTTGCTATCAACTCAGCCTATCCTCCGAATTGGTTGGTTGCTAACTTGGAGGGGGAGGTGGTGTTCTTGTCTCCCAGCCCACATGCTGGTTGGCTCACAGGAAGAGAGTATTGGCTTCTTGTAACTCCTCCCTGGCCCAGCATGGTTTCTGCTCACTCATGGGAAGGGCAAATTGGCTTGTTTCTCCTCCAGGGCCCTGCATAACTTGTACCAGCTTAGGGGAAGGGTGAATTGGTTTTAATTATATTCTTCTTAATATGGAAGCAACAAGTTACAATTTTACCTCCCAGGTAGTTAAGACATAGAGTAAATATGGGGAACTATCATTTGTCTTTTTAAATAGCATACTGTACTTCTTATTCTTCAGTTGAATGACAAAGTGGGAAGTGATATATATGTACATTATATCTGCTGAGATAATAAAAACTTGAAGTTTAAATACTACACCAAGAACTAGAATCATTAAATACTTAAATAATGGTATTTAATGAAATTAAGTTCCTTCCAGAATTAAGATCTTGATTCATGTATATTTATTTCCAAGTACTGTTCCCTCAATAGCTTACTGTTTCTTATTACACTCAAATATTTAAAATCACTTACTTTAAACCATAACCTATATAACCAATATCTGTTAACTCCTGGGAATTTCCCTTAGAAAGGAAAAAAAAAAGCACATTCACACTGAATAATGAAAGCCTTAATTACTAAGAAACATAATAATTCACTTAAAGTAAGATAATTCACTTAAACACCATTATTAATGGAGCTCTAACCTAATGACTTGTCATCCTTCAGGTTATTGCTAGTATCTAACAGTTGAGTTGCAAAACTGTGGAAGGACAGAAAGGGGTGAGAGTAAATTCATTATCCTTGCTTCGAAAGTCACTCTTTGATTCAGTAATATTTGTGGAGTGTCTACTGGGTAGAGAGGCACTGTCTTCAGTGGTTGGCACACATTGTGAATATGGTTGACCAAGAGTCTCCTATAATGGAGCCAGGGAACAGATGATTAAAAAGCTAAACACATAAGTGAATAAATGATACAATTCTATGCACTGATAAATGCTATAAAAGTGATGTAAGACAGGTTAGAAAGTGATAGGACAAGGGTAATCTCATTTAGAGAGGTGGGAAGATCTTTTTGAGATGGTCCTGTTTTCAGTAAACACCTGAGTTAGGTGAGTCAAGGAAAAGCACAAAGATGGGAGACAAGGAGTGTTGTGGCCATATTCCAAGATGATCTCCAGTCATCCTTGGTTCCTGGTGTTTATAATCTCAAATTATCCTGGTACATACTGTCTCCAGACAGGCCTATGTTGAGGGTCATTCTATATAGTTTTTTGGGGAAAATCATTTCATGATCAAATTGTGACTAGGGATTGTCTGAGGCCTACTATCTTGCAGTGGGAGCTGGCTATGGTATGCAGAAACATAATTCCCTATGCCTCTCATCGCAGTTAAGGCCTCAGTGGTTCTGTGATGCAGTGACACCCATGGCAAGATTGCATCAGCTGAAGACACCCTTGTTCCTTGAGAACCCAATAGTAATAAGAATAGGGTTTCACCTTGGGGAAAGGAGAAGTTCCCGGGTCATCTGCCATCTTTCCCCACTGTCCTTGTCAGCATAAAGACCATTGTTAGCATAAGACCACCATCACCCTCTGAGTCATCTGATAGCCCCCTCATCATTTTCCTAAATCAGTAAATGTTGAGGCCTCATGGCCTTTTGTTCCCCAAGAATAACTACTTATCCCAGTTCCCTGCTGCATTGCCATTTTGTCCCTTACTCCTTTTTTCCCCCTGTGTACCATAGCACCTTGTGGAGCACTATAGACTCACTGCAGGGGTCCCCGACAGGCCTATGTCACCAAGGATGCAGTGGAAGTGATGGCACACAAATCCTATGGAACATTCTCTGGGGAGAGTCAGCTGCTTATCACGAGGACACTCAAGTGACCCCACGGAGGTGGCAATGTCATAAGAAATGGGGGCCTCTGCTAACAGCCAGTACCACCTTGTCAGCTGTGTGAGTAGACTTGAAAGTAGACTCTCCTGTCTCCTACGCAAGCCTTCAGATGACAGCCTCCCTGAGTGACATCTTCCCGAACCCCAAAAGACACCTGAGCAAGAGTTCACAGCTGAGCCCCTCTTGACATCTGGACCCACAGAAACTGGTATAATGAATTCTTGTTGTTTTATTTATGTCATTTTTTTTTGCACTGTTGTGGCTTGAACCCATGGCTTTGCACATGCTATGCAAATACTCTACTGAGCTACTTCCTCAGCCCAGTTTTGTGTTCTAAATCATGAAGTTTTGGGGTATTTTGTTATGCAGAAATATATAAGTAATACACGGAAAAATAGTAAGTGCAAAATCTTTCAGATAGGGCCAACTTGGCATGTTAGAGGAGTGGTGGAAAAGCCAGGGTGGCAGCCTGGGGATTTAGTTCAGTGGCACAAGTACTTGCCTGGCAAGCGCAAAGTCATGAGTTTGAACCCTGGTCCAAAAACAAAAACAAAAACAAAACAAAACAAAATGAAAAAACCAAGGGTGGCTAGGGGGTTGTAGGGAGGGGAAAGTGGCAGGACATTTCTATCTATGACCTGTTTTTATTAACTAGGAAAAGATAATTAAAAAATTGTATAAGTACTCAGTGCAAATGTTTTGCTCACGCTTCTTTATCTTCTTGGGTTTTGTAACTCATGTAAATTATGTGTTTAGCAAACGTCTGTTTAAAGTCTGACATTGTATAAAATAATATATTTTAGCTGTGTCTGGGCTACTGACCTTTCTGGCTAATATTTTTGTAAGACGGAGTATGAGAATATACAAGGAAAACAAAATAAAACAAAGTAAAAACCCCTTTGAACCAAACCAAACTACCACATGCTCTCAACGCAGATCACTTCTGTGAAAGGACCTGGAGCTTTCTCCCCTCTAGTAAGCAAGCAGTGAGTTCCACAGCAGATACCACTGGATGGCATTGCATTTAATCCAGTTCATCCCTGACACGACCTGTCTGGAGGTAGTATCAGGCTCCACAGGTTGAGAGCTTAGATCTCAAGCTCCCCACCTCCCCAACTCAGATGTCAATCACCAGCTCCGGGTTGCTTTACCTATGCCTCCAGCTGACCAGATATGAACTGGGGGTTTCTACCATCCCCTCCTTGGGCTTGAATAATTTACCTATTTATGTTTACTGGCTCACTATAAAGAATATCACAAAGGGCACGGATGAAGATATGAACAGGGCAAAGCCTACGGGAAGGGCGTGGAGATCCTGTGCTCTCTCTGCGAGCACCACAGACTGGCAGTCTCCCATGTTCTGTTTCCCTGAAGCTCTCAGAAGCTCAGCCTTTTCATTTTACTGGACATTTCATTGCACTGGTGTGAGTGAGGCATGTGTAATCTGTAGAAGTGTGACTGGACAAAAAAAGGTATGATGTATTATGATAGATGGTGTAGGGAAGCCCAGTAAGTCCTATCTGATAAAGTCCTGGCCTCTCTGTTCAGCATTCACCTCCTGGGTAAGGGCACAACCCCTTCTGAAATGGGGATTTTATGACCACTAGCAGACAAAGACGGTCAGAGAATTTCTTTGAGGCCAGGTTCAAGGCAGAAAGGCAGGGGAAGATTCAGAGCTTGTGCTGTTCCTTGAGGGGGAGAATTTCTGACTGCCTTGAAGAGGGACTTATGGTCCAGGAACTGTGGGTGAAAAAAAAAAAGTACTATCTAGGTATAATCACACTGGTGAATGCTTCAGATAATCTAACCATCATAAAACATGACAAAAAATTTAAATTTTCCAAGGATTAATGTTATATAGAGTGGAAATAGATAATAAAAAGTAGGCTATGCAGTAACATTTGGTTATTACTAATGATCAGACACATAGGAAGTTTAAGGATAAAATAAAAACATAGCAAATGCTTTTTTATGGAAGAAATCTCTGAGAATCTCTATGCTTTCTGACTGATAATTATGCTAAATTTTCTCGGAAGCAATATGTCATTGGCCAGTTGACTTTTGGATCAGACCAATGTCTATGGAAGATAAGAACTAGAAAAATCAATTTTCATGGATTAAGCCTTTGTTTATTCTTAATAATCAATTGCTTGCTAGGTTTTATCATCTAGGGAGGGAAAATAATTCCACAAAGTGATATTTTTTTCTGGCTTTTCTCACATTACTGTGGGAAGCCTAGTCCTAGTTTAAATTCTGCATTAAGGCTATTGGGCATTTCCTCCAGAAGCTGCCTCTCATGTTCACCATGGAAGAACCCTTTGACTATTACTTTCTAGCCACTGTTCCCATTTTCCAGCCACTCAGCTAATGAAACAAGAAAGTTAGCTTTGTGCCTCTAGCTTGAATTTTTGTTGCTCTATTTTTAGAGGTTTAAAAGACACTTATTTGAATAGTATATGGAATTCCAATAAAGGCCCTTGAAAATGAAACAGAAGATTTGCTTTATTCCATTATTAACCAGGTGTTATGGTTGATACATTGTGTCAACTTGAGAAGTTTAGAAGTTTAACTGAGAGACTCAGCAGGGAGCCAGGGTTCTTACTTTGTAAATATCCTTATCTTGTGCAAAGGAGGGCAAGGAGATTTTGTGAGTGCTACACCCACTTTGGAGGTAAGGTGGTAGCTTGTGTATAATATAAGGGAGAAAAAGAGGCTTGCACTCTTTTTGCTCTGGCTGCTTTTGTTTGCTGCTGCCTTGAAGTGTTGCCCCTGTGCCATGCCACTCTGCCTTGGAGCCAGCTGGTTATGAACTGAAACCTCCAAAAACTGTAAGCTAAATCAAGATTTCCTTCCCTAATTTTGGGTGTCAGGTGTTTTGCCCCACCAACGAGTGAAAAGTAACTTAAACACCAAGTTTAACCGCTAGCTGGTGCTATAGTTTGATGATGCTTATCTTATTCAAAACTTA
>RJWM01030000.1:0-23876 GCA_004363535.1 Dasyprocta punctata | reverse complement strand
GGGCAGCAGAGAGATGGAGCTTGAAAAATTCCCCAGCATGGAGGAGGAATTAAGGAAACCGCCCCCGAATTGGCCAAAACATTTTTTTGAGGATTAAGTGCATGTTTCTCTGCAGCCCTCAGAGGGGAGGAGACAGCCATTCCTCGCACTTCTCGACAGAGGCAAGCTCTTGACAACTTGCCCAGCAGTGTCTGCTTGCAAGTGACAAAAATCCAACCTTCATTTGCTTAAGCAAAAAGGGACAATTACCTGGTTCAGATAACTACGCTGGGACCAGAGGCCTGAATTCCACTAGAGATCATCACAAACTCTCGTCCCTTTCTGTGTCCCTGAGGGTCTTGCAACCCGAAGGGTGGGGGTGGGGACCTGCTTCCCACCACCAGGTGAGGGGGGTCCCATCCTCATGTCCCAGTGGCCAGTTGGGGGATGGAGCCTCCCCACTCTCCCAGACGCATTCTGTAAACTCTGAGGGGAGAACTCTGGCCTGTCTGGGATTAAGTTCTCATCTCTTAAAGGGAGCACTGTGCTGGGGACGTGATTAGCAGGATTCCAGCCCAGACCACAGCCACCTGTGTTAGTCGGCTCTCTGCGGCTGTGACGGAGTGCCGGGGACATCCAGTTTACAAGGAGAGGTTTCTTTTGGCTCATGGCTTCAGAGGTTCAGTGCATGGACACGGGGCCCTGGTGCTGCTGTGCCCCGGAGGGAGCCTGGGAGCGCAGAAAGAGATGGAAAGCTTAGGGGACCCCACAGCCCCCTTCCAGGGCCCCAGTGGCCTCACTTCCTCCTCTAGGCCCCACCCCTGAGGGGCCTGCCACCTCCCCAATGGGCTATAGGCTAGGGACCAAATGGCGGCACCCTTCTGTCCCAGGAGCAAGCAGGGGGAGACACACCAGACCCCGTTCTCTCTCCTCTACTGCAAGAACTCCAGACGATTCAGTCTGGTGCGCAAAGAGGGGTCACTGTGGAAACTGAGGCCTTCAGAGTCTTGACAGGGAGAGAGTCTATTTTAAATAGCTTTACATTTGTAAAATATTTTTTTAATTGGTAGCTAATTAGCCTTAAGTCAATGAAGCCTTGTAGTTTTTTTTGGACCAAGGAAAAATAGATGGTTTTATGAGAAGCAGAATGTTCTGAATACTTTTGTACTGGGGATTAAACCCGAGGCCTTCACAGTCCTGAACTGCACCCCCGGTGGAGGCCGCCCTGGAGGACCAGCGTGCAGAGGGCGCACACCTAAAAGTGCTTCTGCACTCCCAGCAACTGGAGACTTGCCATGGAGAAAGAGCTTTTTCCTCTTTGGAATAAGAATCTGGTCCATTCTTTCCCCTGGAGGGGAAGAACCCCAAATTGAGAAGGGAGACAACTTCCTTTTTAGTTGCTCAAACAAACAAATAAAACAATGGTTTGTTACTATCTGGGTCAAACAGGATCGTGGAAAGGCTTTTTAGGGTCGTTGTGAATTATGGTGTATCAGGTTTTGCACCTTTAAAGGGTGAGTTTAAACCATCCTTGCATTTGTTAGAACAAAAGCATTACCATGATCAGCTTCCTCTAGGGTGGGGTGAGGAGGATGAGCTCTAGGGATTAATTCCTGCACCCAACCTCACACTGTCACTTGTGGATTGTGTGGCGTTGGCCAAACCATTCAAAATCACCAGCATCGGGCTCTTCACCTAAAAAGTTTATAATACAGTATTGTATAATAAATACTAAAATATTTGGTAGGGGCTCTTGCTTTTTTTTAAGTTTTATTTTAAAGAGGATAAAACAGAATAAAACCAATCAAAACAAGTCAGTGTAAGAGATACAGGACTTCAAAACATTATGAAATCAACAGTAGTTACCACAATGCCTTTTGATGTCTTCGAAATAGCCACAGATAACTTTGGACACAGTAAAAATCAAACCAAACAGAACAGAATAGAAACAACAAAAACAAAACAATGAATGCAATAAAGGACTTCAGAACAAGCCAATAGTAAATCCAAAATGGCTGCCATAATATATCTTGCTATCCTTGAAATAGCTTCTCCTACCATCAGATTTGACATAATCAAACAAAACAAAAGAGAATAAAACCCAATCCAACAAAACAATGGAAATGATATAGGACCTCAAAAGAAGGCCATAGGGAATCAACAATGGCTGCAACCCTCAGAAGGAGATCCCCCCTAGATGTCACACTGCGTTGTACCGATATCCTCTGAACCTATGATCAGACCACTGGCCCTAGACCTGCAATGTTAGTGAAACACCAAAGCACCACAGGCATCCAATTGCATTTCAGCTCCATAGCTATCATCACAGCCTGTGTTTCTCTGGATAAGCTGGTTGCTTATGGGTGTGGGGGGATGGTACTTCTTGTTTGCCAGCCTGCCCACCGGAAGGGGCTGGGGTCTGGCTGTTCCCAGTCTGGCGGTGGCCGGCCGATGGCGCTGGTTCCCCGACTGGGCTTGTGTGCTGCTGCGGCCACTGCTCTGCAGGGGCTCCTGTGAGAACGGCATGAGACAGTGCCTGCAAAGTCCTCAGCACAGATCTGGGCCGTGTAGGAGCTCAATGCACTGAAGCACTTGAGATCCCCTTATTTTTCTGTCAAGAACAGAATGCAATTTAAATTTCTGTCAGCTAACTTAGGTTACACAGGTATGTGTATGGATACACGTACATGCATATGTGTGTACACACACGTATGAATGGATATGGACATGCACACACACACATGTGTGTGGAGTGTGTTAGCAAAAACCTTTTTCTACAATGCATTTTATCAATTGCAGCTGTCCACCCTGACCCGTAACTGGGGTCTGGCAGGGCACCAGACATGGACAACATCCTCTTACTGTCCCTCGGTCCCTGGCTTTCGAGGTGCACAGAGGCCGCTCCTGGGGCAGCCACACGGTTCTCGTTACCGGCCTTTGTCACGGAGCATGACGGTGGCACGGACCCGAGTGATAAGGAGATCAGAGCTTTCTGCTGATTGCTGCTCTTACTCGCCTCTGTGAGTGACAAGGAAACGCCGCCTGTGAGGACAGCTGTAGGCTCGGCGATGAGTCACCGAAGGCCCGGCTCTTTTGTTTCCCCGGCTTTGCTCGCTGTCATATGTTTGAGGGTGTCCACAGTATGGAGACCCCATAAACGAGGGACCGGGATGGCTGCCGTCCTCGGACACATGTTGTCTGTGTGCCACAGCTGTCACCATTGTCCCACTGGG
The DNA here is from genome assembly GCA_004363535.1 of Dasyprocta punctata. Classification (NCBI taxonomy): domain Eukaryota; kingdom Metazoa; phylum Chordata; class Mammalia; order Rodentia; family Dasyproctidae; genus Dasyprocta; species Dasyprocta punctata. Next base: position 20,664 of record RJWM01030000.1, on the reverse strand, counting down.
CCCCACACACACGTGCTTCTGCTCTAACACTGTGACAGTGTCGGCTCCCATGGACGGACAGCCTGCTGTGTCGCGGGTGCTGGGAGAAGCTCTTCACAAGCACCTGCTGGTAGAATCCTCACGACGGTGTTATTATTCAAATTCTAGCAGCGAAGACAGCCCAGGAAGATTAATAAGCACTCGGACCAGGACACACAGCTTTGAAACGTCCACCAATCTCTATCTTGTTACCTCCTCTTTAGTGTCCACTTAAACATTAATTTTTAGAGACTTGTGTGAGTGATCAAGCCCTCAAGTTCTCAGCATAAAGTGTAGGGGGTGTTTAAGGTGCTCCCCAAGCCTGGGGCTCGTCTAGTCGAAGGTGGGACCCCCCAGGTCAAGGGTGTTCTGGCACAGTTGTTAGGGACCCTCAGAACATGCTTCACAGACCAGGACAGTGATGGCACTAGAGTGGGGAAGGTTCTGCTACTGGACTGTGTCTTTTGAGTCTGGTCTCCGTGTTCCCCGCCTGGCCTGGAACTCCGGGGCTCATGCAGTCCCCTGCCTCAGCCTCCAGGGTACCTGGGACTACAGGTGCAGGCCATCAGGCAGGCTTCTGGACTTTTGGGAGTGAGACATTGTCAAGCTCAAAATGAATGCTTTTTTTTCCTTCAGAATGTCTGAAGTTCAAGGCTTGGGAGTGGGGGAGAGAGGACCCAGATTAGCAGACTCTGTGGTAGATCCTTTGTGGAATGAGATAAGCGTGTAAAACAAGCAAACAGACTGAAATCCTGTGGCCCCCGCCCCCGCCAGCTGACCAGAGACAGCACCTGCTTCTCTGCGCGAGTAGGGGAGGTAGGGGGTAGGTTGGGGGTGTGGGGGACACACACTGGGTGGGGGATTTGGACAAGGGGAGGGGCCTTGGACGCGGCTCCCTGGAGACCAAGTCTGCTGCCTGCTGGGCCAGGAGACTGTTGGGAAGAAACCGCTTGGGTCAACAAAGGGGACCCCAGGGCTGGGAGTTTGGCTCAGTGGCTTAAGCGCCTGTGTGGCAGGCGCCAGGTTGTGAGTTCCATCCCTGGTGCCGCAAAAACAAAATAAAACAAAAAACAAAACAAAGGGGAACCCAACTCCCCTGTCCCGGGGAAGGGGCCCTTGGGGTGAGGAGCGTGCGCTCTCCGGAGGTGAATGCGGCCAGGACACTGGTGGCGGGGGAACTTGTGTCCACTGTAGGGGTCCCAGCCTCAGCGTGCTGCTGTCCTGGGGCTTCCCTGGGGGCTGCCCTGGGGCCCTGGCCCTGAGCAGGCTCCTCAGGAGAACCAGGAGGATGTGCCCAGCAGCGGTCCCCACTCTCCGAAGGCTCCCCCGGGTGACAGAGGGTCGGACACTGGGTGAATGAAGGTGAGCTCACTGTGACCCGGTGAACAGCAGGACGCACCCCGGGGCGGGGCTGACCAGGCGGCGCCAGGCCCCCGGCGGGTCCAAGCGGAATCTGCCCCGCGGCTGCGCCCGCGCACGTCCGCAAGGTGCCCGTCCCTGGGGCCCCAGGGCGCGCAAGCAGAAGGCGGACGGGCGGGCAACAGATCTGGCGGGGGCCGCCCGCGGAAAGCCGGGCCGCACCGCACTCCGGGACCCGTGGCCAGGGCGAGGGGCGGGGCCGGACCCCGCGTAAAAGGCGGTGGCGGCGGCGGCGGCGGCGGCGGCGGGGCGCGCACCATGGGCCGCTACTCTGGCGCGACGTGCCGGCTGTGGTTCATGCTGGCGCTCACGGCCGGCTTCTTCGTGGCGGAGCTGGTGTCGGGCTACCTGGGCAACTCGATCGCGCTGCTGTCGGACTCCTTCAACATGCTGTCCGACCTCATCTCGCTGTGCGTGGGCCTGGCCTCCGGCTACCTGGCGCGGCGCGCGCGCGGGGGCGTCCGCGCCTCCTTCGGCTACGCGCGCGCCGAGGTGGTGGGCGCGCTCAGCAACGCCGTGTTCCTCACCGCGCTCTGCTTCACCATCTTCGTGGAGGCCGTGCTGCGCCTGGCGCGGCCCGAGCGCGTCGACGACCCGTTCCTGGTGCTGGTGGTGGGCGCCCTGGGGCTGGCGGTCAACGTCGTGGGGCTGCTCGTCTTCCAGGACTGCACCGCGGGGCTCTGCTGCTGCTCGCGGGCCCGGCGCGCTCGCCGGCGGCGCAGGGACGAGGCCGGCGCGCCCAGCGCCCTGGAGGGACCCCGGGGTGCGGAGGACTCTGCGCGCGCCACCGCCCCGCCCGCCCCAGGCCCGGACCCGGACCCGGACCCCGCGTTGGAGAAGGGCGCCACTGTGATCGCCAACGTAGCAGGTGCCTTTCGGTGGCATCCTGGGGGGGCCCGCCCTCCTCTGCCCTCCGACTCTTCCGTCTGCGCCGCCCTCGCCTCTCATGAGGCTCGGGCCCCCAGCCCCTCGCGGCGCGCCCCCTCCCTGCACCCCTTCCTGCGGGAAGATCGATTCTTATTGAGCAACGCGGTGCCCTGCTGCGCCCTGAACTTTGCTTCTCTCCTCCCCTCCGCCCGCCTCTGTCCCCAGGCACCGTGGGCTTTGGGTGGGGGTAGGGACGGGCTCCCTGCTCGGTTTCACTGAAGAGGTAGTCGAATGGGCCAAATGTGGAGGACGGGGCCCTCGCCAGGCTCCTGTCCTGCTGTGGGCGGTGCGGGCGCAGAGGCAGGGGCCCCAGGCTAGTTAGGTGTGGAAAATAACAGAACTGTGTTTTGAGTCCTTTGGTTCTTTTTGTTTGTAGAACTCATACACAACACAAGGTTTCTTCTTTGAATGCAGGTGATTGCCTGAACACCCAGAATGAGCCGGAAGAGACTGTGAAAAAGAAGAAGTCCGAAGCCCTGAATATCAGAGGTAGGGCCCCTCTCCTGAGCTCCCCCGTGCGCCGGGGTCCGTGCGACCCCCGAGGGCTGCTGGCTTTGAACGCCGCGCCACGGTGTGTTTGAAGCTGGCCAGGTACCCGCACAGGCGATGACCTGGCTCTTGCCTCATCGCGGCCGTCGGAAGGCGGGGACTGGCTGCTAATGATTGATCTTGGGTCGAGATCCACCTGCCCAGATGCCGCCTGCCCTGGACCGTGGATATGGCTAACATGCAGCGCATTCATTTTCTTTCCTATTTCTTTGGTTTCGAGGTTCTGTGGCTTCCACCCCACGATGGGCGCAGGCTCTGCCTGCCGCGCCGCCCGCCCAGCGCTAAGTGGGTTAAGCGGGCCCAGTTTTGATAAAGCTCTGGCAGAGCGGAGGTTGCGTGTGGGGCAGGGCTCTGACGCTTCGGTTATTTCTGCCAGAAACCTGCATTTGTGAAGCGATTCTCCGGCCCCTAAAACCTCCACTTTAGGCCCAAAGGGCGTTCCGGGGAGCCCTTGGCTGCCACCTGATGCACCTTTTCCCACTGCTCGCTGGAGGTCGGCAGCCTGGGGCAGAGGCCAGCCCAGGTTCCCACGGACACTGCTGCAGCCAGCGTCTCCTGGCGACCTCTCCCCTCAGGCGGGGTAACCGGCCCTGACCCAGGACTTCAGCACGGGTGAAGCCACGCCCACCTTCCTTGCTGTGGGGAGGCCTCTGCTGGGCTGAGATGCAATAACATTATGAAAAGCTCAGCCAGGTGTGGTGGCGCACGCCTGTAATCCCAGCACTCAGGAGGTTGAGGCAGGAGGATTGCTGTGAATTCAAGGCCAACTTGGGTAACACAGTGAATTGAAGGCCGGCCTGCACTACATAGTGAGACCCTGTCTTAAAAAAAAAAAAAAAAAAAAGAAAGAAAAGAAAAGAAAACCCCAAGAAACTTAAAAAAAAAATTCAGAGACACTCTCTGATTTCTAGTGATTCTTGGAATAGACCTATAGGGAAATGTAGGAAATAAAACACCAATAACGCATGGACCACCAAAAAATTCTAAATGAATGAATGAAAGATTTTTAACGCAGAGGGAATTTTCTAAAGGGCTTGGTGGTGAATCTTTTGGTGGTGAATCTTTTTGAGCAACCTGTAATGAAAGATCATCGTGCTTTAAATCATCTTTTTAAAAGATTCTTCATAAATTTTATGTAAACATGTGAAGGCATGTGGTGGGGGGTGGGGAGAAAGCATTTTTAAGGTGGTGTTCACCATGGTAGCACTTCAGCTGTTCAAAGCCTGTTCTATCAGCGGTCTTCAGCTTGTGTTGCAAAGGTTAGAAGGACAGAGGTAAAAAAGAATGAGTGGATATCGTGACCTTGTTTGGGAAAGTTGGATGATTTTGCTAATTTCGGGGGTGCCCAGGATTGAACCGAGCTCTCCCACTGTGCCCCGTCCCCAGCTCCAGCCCCAGTCTTGCTGATGTTTTGCCCAAAGCTCTTGGTGCTCTTGCATAGAAAGAGGCAGTGGCAGAAAGCCGTGTGGTAGCTGGCTGAGCCTTGGTCCTCAGGGACAGACGGAGGTGAAGATCGCGCGGCTGAAAGACGAGGACTTGGCTTCACTGCACCGGGGGTGCCCCTGTTCAGCCACCTAGGACCTGCAGGGCTTAGGTCAAGTGCCGAGCCTCCCCCCTGCCCCAATTTCCTCCTCTTTATGTGAGGTTGGCAGCGGTGCCTGTGACACCGACCAGGCCCTCTGTGTGTGCGGACTTTGCGCCAGGCGACACCCATGGGTGCGTCATGCAGCTTCTCGGGCTCTTACTGGGTGGAGGCAGCGGAGGAGAAGCAGGCGTAACTGCGCCCGCAGTGCCCGGGCCCTGTGACCCTGCCTCCGAGGGAGGGGCCGCAGAATGACCCAGGGCTGGAAAGGCTCCTCCAAGCAGAAGACAGGGACACGGGCTCCAGGTCGCCCCGGCCGCAGCAGAGGGGGCTGGAGTCCTGGCTCCTGCTGCACACCCGTGACCCTTCCCATGGCCGCACGCTGCCCCTGGTCTCCAGATAGGGACGGTTTGCTTGGCCAGTGTAGACAACCGTCTGGACGGCTCCGTTGCTGCGGCGTAAATGAGGCCTCCCCTTCCCGGGTCTGCGCAGGAAATGTCTGATGGGGCTTTTAGGGAGCAGGAAGCGTTGCTTGGTGTTTGTTGCTGCCTCTCATCTCCTGAGAATAAAGGATTGAGTTCTGAGAAGCGCTCAGCACCGCGTACTGCAGGAGCGGTGCCAGCGCGATCCTGTACAGCTTCTCACTGGCGGGCTTTGCACTGGCTGGTTTTGTGCAGTGGGATCAAACGTGCACTTCACAGAGGCTGCGACAGTGTCAGGAGCAACTGACGCGGCCTCCTCTCTCTGTGTTTAAAGCAGCCTGGGAGACAGGAAGAGGGGTCGCCCGGCCAGGAAGTCCTTGTATTGCGATAGTGAACAATTATCCTGGCATCGCTTGAAAATAAATGCCTTTCACGGACTGTTTCTTTGTCCCTCGTTTCCTCAGCTAAGCAGGGCTCCATCCCTTCACCTCCCAAGCCCCCTGTGAACGCCCAGCGCACAGGCACTGCCTTTCCCATAGCCGCAGCACCCAGGGCTCTCCTGAGCGTGGGACACTTGGCGACGTTTGGTTTACGCGTGCCCTGTTGCCAGTTTGTGACATGGCCGCTTCTTACGGGGTCTCAGCAGAGGCAGGGCGGGGGGAGGTCAGGAGGAGTGGAGCGTGGTGGTGAATCAGCAGTCCGTGGGGAGATCTACTGAGTCACCTTGGTCTCCAAGGTGACCTCCTGTAGGAGCTCTCCTGAGTCCCCGGTGGGGTCACAACAGGGTAGCACAGGAGTCTGGAGAGCGAGCAAGTGAGGTCCCCACGCCTGCGCTTGGCTGAGGGCTGTGTGCTTTCCACGTCGTCCTGGATACTTGTAGAAGCGGCTCCCGTCATTAGAGGTAGCCACAGTTTCTACTGGTGTCTGTAGAATTTAAATTTGTTTTGGTGGCTTTGAGAAGGGACGGTTATGCTGTCTAGTTTTCAGTTGGTCTCAAACTCTCGGTGATCCTCCCGCTTCAGCTTCCTGGGTGCTGGGGGTACAGGCGTGTGCCATCCTGTGGTGTTGTGACAAGTGGTTCCTTGGGCAGCGGGGACTCGCTGGGTCCCTGTTCTAGGGGCCACAGACTGATTCAGGGAAGGGAGGCCCAGCAGTGGAGGGAGGACAGAGCAGGGACAGCCATGTGTCTCTGCCTCCTCTTTGTGCTTTTAAAGTAGCCCGGAGGACAGGAAGAAGGGGTCACCTGGTCAGCCTCTGTCTCCAGCCTGGTGGTCTCTGGCGGTGGCAAGGCGACCGCTGGCTGGGAGTCGCCCTTGCCGGCCTCCCTCTGCCCCGACTCCCCGGGTGCTGGCGCCATGGCCTGGGCTTGTTTCTGAGGAGCCGCTGGCACCGCCTCTCACCGTGGACTGCCGGTATCCACTCCCTGGGTGGCCGCGTGGCTGGCCCCTGCCCCTCACGAGCCCCTTCTCCCCCAGGGGTTCTCCTGCACGTGATGGGCGATGCCCTGGGCTCTGTGATTGTGGTCATCACGGCCATCATCTTCTATGTGCTGCCCCTGGAGAGCGCGGAGCCGTGTAACTGGCAGTGCTACATCGACCCCAGCCTGACCGTCGTCATGGTCATCATCATCCTGTCCTCCGCCTTTCCGCTCATCAAGGAGACGGCCACCATCCTGCTGCAGATGGTGCCGCCGGGCGTCAACATGGAGGAGCTGAGTAAGTAGCGGGGACCGGGACCCGGATCCACGCAGGTCCTGGCCCACAGGACACAGCGGGGCTAGTGTGTGCTTTCTTATTTTCAAGATAGGGTCTTGCTCTGTAGCCCAGGCTGGCCTCGAACTCGTTGTGGCTCTCCTGCCTCAGCCTCCGAAGTGCAGCCACGCCAGGCAGTGTGTGGTTTTTATGCTGTGAATTACTCGAATTGCCTAGCAATAGAGATGCCTGTCACACAGTTGACAGTCTGGCAGGATGATTCACAGCTACAGGAACCGAAGTGCTTCCCTCCCACGATCCTCTGACCTCACTGCCGTCTCGGGGTGCAGTGCGTGGGTGGGGCCTCCCCTGAGGGTTATTCTTTTCTTGTGCAGTTCTGGGGTTGGAACTTAAGACTACACTGAGCTACATCCCCAGCTCCCTGCCCTCTTTTTTGAGACAGAGTCTTGTTTAGCTGCTCAGTTGCCTAAGCTGGACTCGAACTCAACCCACCTGCCTCAGCCTCTTGAGTGCTGGGATTACAGGCATACTGGGCATGAACTTGGTTTTTATTCCTTTTCCTTTTTTTTTTTTTTAAACTCAGATCATTCCTATTGTAGGTCCTAACTTTTATGGGCACACAGTCACTACATCTCTCAGCACGGTAACAAGCCCAGGGTTTAAATGCAGGTCCTTCCTGCATCCGTGAGTGAATGCTGTCTCTGCTCTGCCCGAGTAGAAGTCAGAAGCTCACGCTGGTTCTGCGCATCATAGCGTGCGGTGTTTTAGACTTTGTGGAACTCCTGAGTGGGAGCCCCTCAGGCGCCGGTGAGGAAGCCAGTGGTAACCCTGTCCCCCTATCCCCCGAGTTTCCAGGCAGGGATCGTACTTTTACAGAACTAACCTCGTCGTGGTGTCTACCGGTGTTTTATTTACCTTAGCTTCAGCCCGAAGTGCAGTAGAAACAGGAAGAACCGATTTCAGGGCGCACGCCTGAATTCCTCTCGCTTGGGTCCTGACAGGTTGCGTGGCTGGGACTTCCTGTCCCCTGCTGCAGGGTGACTTCAGTGTGGCCTTTTCTTTTTCGGTCCTGAGCTGGAACGTGCTAAGCACGAACTCCACCCCAGTGGAGCCCTCAGTCCAGGGCAGTGCCCGGCCAGGCTGGGTTTCACGGTGCCCACGGTGCCAGTCTGTGGAGCCCTTGCAGGAGCCTGTGGGGTCCCTGCGACCCCTCCCCATGCTGCAGGTGTCTTTCTCGGCCTCTTCTCTGGCAGTGCTGTTTCTGTCACTGAGACACGGCCACCTTGCTGGCTGCTTTCAGATGTCACCTCTGTCTCTGCCGGTGCTACAGGGAGTGCAGTGGTCGGGAGGGAGAGGTCGCAGCTGAGCAGATGGGTGGCAGCTCTGCCTGCTCAAGGTCTCGGTTACTTCCCAGGTGAGGAGACAGTACCCAAGCAGAAAACCTGCGGTGCACAGTTCACCACCTGCCTTTTAAGGCGTTTAAACATTTTATTTATTTATTTAATTTTTGGTGGCAGTTTTGCTGTGCAGTTCAGGCTAGCCTTGAACTGGCGATGTATTACATGCTGGCTTTGAATTTGAGGCAATCCTTCTGCCTCAGCCTCCAGAGTGATGGAATTACACATGTATGCCACCCCTGCCAGCCTTACAAACGTACTTTTAAAAAGATCGGGATAACCGTAATAGCAACCCTTAATGTATTCCAGGCCGGGTACCGTTCTCAGTGCTTATGTCAGCTTGCTTCTGTGCTTAACATACTCCTGGGAGGAAGTCGCTTTATTGTTCCCAGTTTTCAGATAAGCAGGGCTCACTTACAGCCGGGCTAGGTAAATTCCTGAGGTCACGCAGTGCACTGGCACCCAACTCCAGCTGAAAGCAGGGTCTTTGCTCGTAAACGCCCGTCCACTCTGTCTCTGAAATATACGCTCATTTTGGAAAGTATGGAAAATGCAGAAAAGCCCAGATAAGACTGGAAACCTATTTGAAGCCCACCCCTCACTATTTGCCACCCTCACTGTTTTCTTCTGTGTACAACTCCTTCAAAGATCACGCTGTGTTCGCAGCTTAGCTGTTTGCTTTTTCCCTTAAAAATACTCTGTCCCTTTCCTCATAGCCTTAACTATGCAACTTAGTTTTCACAGCTGTGCCCTGCTCTGCTGTGTAATTGGTTTGATGGTTTCCTTGTTGTTTCTCTGTTTTTTTCACTGTTACAAAGAGTGTAACCCAAACCATTTGGGTTAAATTCCCAGCACTACAGTTGCTGATAAATGTTTTGGATCCTTCTTGCCAAAAGAATGTTTTTCAAACAAGAGATCCCCCGTGCTGTGCTGGGGGTGCTGTGCTCAGCTGCCCTGGGCCTTTCTCCCAGTTAAACTTCCTTCCTTGGCGGCCCGGCTCAGGGCTGGCAGTGCGTGGTCCGGGCACTGGTGAGGAGGCGGTGGGAGCCGGGCGTGCGGGCCCAGCCGGTTTCCTTCCCGTAGTGCCTGGCACCGTGTGTCAGGAGCCAGGTCCTGGCGCCACGCCTGCTGCGGCACTCACGGTGGCTCTTTGCTCTTTGTCCTAGTGAGCAAACTCTCCACCGTGCCCGGGGTCAGCAGCGTGCACGAGGTCCACGTGTGGGAGCTTGTGAGCGGGAAAGTCATCGCCACCCTGCACATCAAGCACCGGGAGGACAAAGCGTGCCCGGACGCCAGCGCGAAGGTCCGGCAGATCTTCCACGACGCCGGCGTCCACAGCGTGACCATCCAGTTCGAGAGCGTGGACTCCTGGGAGTCCCCGGAGCACAATGACTTCCTGCTGCTGTGCAGCAGCCCCTGCGTCTCCCAGGCCTGTGCCGAGAAGCTGTGCTGTCCCCCAGGGGCGCTGCCCCTGGCCCACGTGAACGGCTGTGCCCAGCAGAACGGGGGCCTAGCTCCGGAGAGCTACCGGAGCAGGAGGGACCCCACGGACGTGGCCATCACGGTGTCCGGGGACGGTTGTCTTGGCAGCGACCGCCCACAAGCCCATCTCAAGACTCGGGAGGACCAGTGCTGTGAAAACAGCACGCATTTCTAGCGTGGTGTCTGTGGCTCGGACTGCGCGGGCGAGGCTCTGCGACCGTGGGCGCTGCACACTGCCGGTGTGCTGGCTGAGTCAGGAGGGGCTGGTGCCGGGGTCGGCGGGCCACGTCAGTCACCGGTCTCACGGTGCCGATGACCCTTTCCGGGACCCTGAATGTCATGCTCCCCCTGTGCATTTTCTAAAGAAGCACTAGGGCGTCCACTGGGCTGTGCGGGCTGGGACCCAGGGACCTGGACAGGAGACCCCCGGCTGTGCTGGCTTTCCGTTTCCCTGTGGTGCTGGGGAGGGGATCCAGGGCCTCCCCGCTTCCAGGCGCAAGCTCGCCGGCGACCGCTTGTTCGCACACTGAGCCCAGCATCTGGTTGGCTCTCGGGCGAGTTCAACCTCAGGTTGTGGAAACAGCGTAAGGGTGGAACAGCTGTCTTTCCCAGTCTCCTCGGAAACCAGAGAAGAGGAAAGTTAGAGCGTTCTGGCTCTGCCGGAGGAGCCTCCTGTTTGGTAGAGAGTGGTCGCCCGCCTGGGGAGGCAGCGCGCGGTGCAGAGGGCGCGCGCCTTCCTCGCTGGGGACTGAGCGTCCAGTCTCCACGTGTGACCTGTTCTTTCCACTTGGAAGTGGGCGATAGTTCTACTTTTTAAATTATGACCCAAGTACTTATTTGCTGTCTTTTAAAATCTCCGGTTGGCCTTCTCACTTATCTCTTGATGATTTTCTACCTCGTCCTGGTGTCATTGGTCTCCTTCTGCGTGATCACATTGTTCTGTGTGGCATTTGCCGGGGCGGGGCGGGGGGGATGAGTATTCCCGACTCGGAGGGGTCGTTCCTGTCAAATAAACAAGCTCGGCTGCCTTGCGTTTGATCAGACATACTGTAAGGTATTGATTATAGTTACCAGCTGGTAGCTTGATGGACACATTGATGTCCAGGTGAGAAGGGAGAATTCAGTTTACTGCTGCTTTTGATGTGTCCTGAGGAGCTTAGAATTTTCTTTTACGAACATGTTACCGAGTTCAAATAAATCTGCTGTAATCTGATTCAGACGCATAACCTAACTGTATTAAGTAGTGGAGAAACATCTGTCATAGATTCAACACATTGTTTCGGTATCAGGATATAAATAGTCTTGAAGATGGGAGGAAATGGATAGTATCTTAGAGAATTGGTGTCTGCTTTAGTAGGTTGCAAAATTGACTGAAAACAGTCACCTCCTAGGCTGTAAGCTTTAAGCCCTATTTAGAATCTGTCCGGGATTCCACAGAAGTGCTGGGATGGTAACAGAAACAGCAGCCACATTGTTTAGAAAATTTTCACTTTGCCAGGCATAGCAGAAGCCTGCAGTCCCAGCTTCTCAGGAGGCTGAGGCAGGAGGATCACTTAGTCTCAAGACTTCCTGACCAGCCTGGGTAACAAAGCAAGACCCTCTCTTAAAACAAACAAACAAACAAACAAAAAACCATTATCTTCACCCGAATTCAAAGGCTGATTATTAAGCAGCTGTGATCAGTAGCATAGGAAATTCTTTGTTCTTTGAAAGTTCATTATTTGAGTTTCATTGGGCCATAAAGTACCTAAAGAAAAGTACCTAAAAATGTTCTTATCTCTAGAAGTTCATCAGGTTAGGCTGGATGCGCTTTATAAGCGGAAGGGGCAGAAAACCACAGAGAGTGCCTCAGTTTTTAGCGTTACACGTGTGACGAGCAGGACCCAGGTGGCTCTAGAAGAGACCGTAGGGGACTGTGAGCCCCAATTCCCTGCGCGTGTGTCTGAGACGCTGTAGCCACAGCCAAAGAAATCCATCGATTCCAAATCGGAAGCTCTAATTTGATTTCACAACATGCTGCCCTTATTAAATGGGGAAAACTGCAATTTATAGTTTTTAAAAATTTATAGTTTTATAGTTTTTATGCAGCAGGCTCAAGGAATGCATTTTAATTTGCATCTAAGTAAAATTCTTTTAAAGTATTTTTCTGGAAAGAGAAAGGCACTTAATTCCAAAATAATTAACGCTAACCTCAGAAGCCTACCTTGATTGACATTTATAAGCACATTAAATTATGGACCTGGAAATAATAACCTTTCTAAGATGGAGTGGCTGAGTGCATTTAATGTCCGGAAAAAACCCACAAGGGCAGTAGTTTTGCGTGGGGTCACATTTGCCACCAGCTACGTGATAGCCGCAGGGTAGTGTTTTACTGGGTCCTACTCTCCCTTGAACTGACCTTTTTGTTTTGTTTTATTGAGACAGGGTCTCACTGTGTAATTCAGGCTGGCCTTGACCTCACTATGTAGCTCCTGCCTCAGCCTCCTGCATGTTGGGATTACAATCGTGTGCCACTATTTCTGGCTGACCAGCCTTTTCTTCTTCCCAAGGAAATGCAAAAGAATTTTCTTTTTTTTCTGCATCAGCAACATTGAACGAACAACATATTTAAAACTACGTATTTAGTAGAAAAACACTGACCCTTAGTTTGTGGTCCTGTGTTTGTAGGTTCATTCTAGAATATCTTTCTCTTTTTTTTTTAAATTCTGAAAGCAATTTTTTCCCCTGCAGTTCTGTGGATCAAACCTAAGGCTTCACACATGCTGGGCAGAGGTTCTACCACTGAGCTAAACCCCACCCTGGATGCTGCTTATAAATTGCGTATAAGTCAGTGACTTTCTGTGCAGGTCAGGACTCTGGCCACTGCTTCCCGAGTTATTTTAGATAAGTGGGCGGAAACACTCATTGCTTCCCTTTCCAGTTTTCCAACCTGGATTTTGAAAACAGGTTAAAAATTTCATAGTTTGTCTGTTAGGTTACCTGCAGGGCCACCAGTCTCCGATGTCGACAGAAAAATACTGTCCCTCAACATCGTTGATAAGATGCCAGTAAAAAGAGGGAAACACTCTTTGGGGAAGAATTTAAAATGTCATACTTACTTTTTTTTTTGCTATGGATTGAACAGATGCTAGTGGCGGTAAATTGACAGCTCCAAAGTTTAATGGGAATGACTGTTTTAAAGTGTCAAAAAGCAAAAACAACCAAACAACAAAATACCTCACCACAAGTCGCAGAGGCAGATATATTCCATGGAGGCGGCTGCCTTGGACGGAGAAGTCTCTGCTGAAACTGTCTTCCTCAATCTCAGAACGATGGCTGATTTTGAATGGGGAGAGGCAGCAGCATCCGGGGCAACTGGAGCTGGGGACAGCCCCTCCAAGGGCCAACAGACCTCTCGGTGTTACCAGTTCTGCAGAATTCACTCTTTAAAAACAAGATTTTTATTTCAGTTTATTTTTTGGTGCTAATGGACTCAGGACCTTTTGCATGTTAAATACGTGCACTACTCTTGAGCAACACCCTCTGCCAAACAAGACTTTTGTTTTGTTTTTGTGACAGGGTCTCTGTATGCAGCTCAGGCTGGTCTTGAACTCACTGTGTAGCCCAGGTTGGCCTCAAACTCATGGCAATCCTCCTGCCTCAGCCTCCCGAGTGCTGGGATTAGAGGTGTGCCCCACCACTCCTGGCTAAGGTTTTTTAAAAATAAAACTATTCACGAAAATTGTGGTTGTCTGTATATAGGAACTTTGGAAATTACACAATTTGGAAAATAAAAAGCTTTTGCAAATCCTATCTTGCAGGCCAGTCCCTGGGACCATGAGTACGATGAATGAAAAAGTATTTGCTGTTGTTTTTCAGGGTCGATTTCTTCATTTCATGGTTTTCCTCAGTGTGCTGAGCCTGGGGCTAAACAGGGCTAGAAAATATCAGCATGACTGATTCTTAGGGCTAAGGCACGCACTTCTCTGTACTTAAAATCACCAATTTTAAACCTGGTGTTTCTTGTTGTTAGTTCTTGGTAAGCAGTTTATTTTAGTGCTTAGGAGGAGTTTAGACATAAAAAAAAATGCTTTATTGCTCATGCCCCTGAGTCCCTTGCCAAATGCTGTTTTCTCAGAGAGGGAAAAATATACCGATACATTTCAAAGTAATGTTTTTTTGAATGCATTTTCCCATCCTTGTAGTTAAAAGACTGTGAGACAGACAGACAGCCAGGAAACCGGGTTCTGCTCTTCTGCTCGAGAGCCTGCGTCCGAACCCAGCCCGCGGTGCGACCCCAGTGCGACCCCAGCGCGACTCCAGCTGACGCTCACTGGCATTGCCCAGGCTTTCCAGCTGTTTTACCCTGGCCTGCTTTGTGTACCTGGGACTCTGCTGAATGTTTGCTCAGTGACCCACTGTTATCTCTTAGCAGAAAGCCAGCCAGAGCCACAGAACATGTCTGAATTCTGAGAACGACCCAGAGAGGATGGCTTCAGAGACAGCGCCCTTTCTGGGGGCCAGGGCTGTGTCACAGTTTGTGGCATTTTGTTGCTTAAAGTCCTTCGCTCCTCACAGGTGACTCTGCCGAAGTGTGACTGTCACATCTGGGGGGACCTTAAGACTTCAAGGCACAGTGTTCAGATGACTCATTTCTCGTTGCATGTGAACCCCCTGCCACGCTTGTGCGTCTGTGTACCTTTCTAAGGTGGAAGGTGTTCAATGGTGCTGTCAATAAAAATATTTAAAGAGTAAAAACGTGGCCCTCCTATTTGTGGGAATTAAACAGAAAGCCCAAAGTGGCTGAACTCACTTTGTCTTTGCCACTTACCTTGGCCGATTTATACCCAGTCTTGAAGAAATGGTTTGGTTGTGATACACTGACCCGATTCTCCTCTTCATCTTGCCAGTCTCTTATTCACACGCTTCCCTGACCACGTGCAGTGGTCACAAAATGTGCACGCCTTTCAGATCCCATCACTGTGACAAATGCCCGAGCTAGCCCACTTGTAGAGAGAGAAGGTCGGAGCAACTGGCGCATTGCTTTGGGCCACGGTGAGACACTGATCAGGGCAGGCAGGGGCAGAGCACACGACTGCCCACCTCAGCCCGGGAAGTGAATCCAGAGCGGGGAGAATGGATGGGGTTTCCGCTGTCCCCTTCAAGGCCACACCCCAAGGGCGGGAAGAGGTCCCACCGGGCCCAGCCTCCCGGCAGCCCCCACCAGGGACCTTGCCTTGAGCACACGGTCTCTGGCGGACATTAAAGATGCAAACCGCCGCAGGTCATCTTGGTTAAAACGCCACAAATCAGGGCACTCACCTGGCTTCCTAGTGGACGCTTGGCCCCTGGGTTTCGCTGCAGTGTGTGTAGGGAGGGGACGCCCGGGCTTCACGGAATGGTGGACATGTCCCTGAGACTAGTAGGTCTCTCCCGCCGCTGCCCATGATCTTTGTGACTCCTGAACAGAGGAACGGCCTTTCGGGTGTTTCCACTGCCTGGTTTTGTCCATCAGTTTGTAAATCACCACACGCACACATAAACTGTGAGCCAGCCGTCCGGCTCCCTCCCGGGGAGTCTCCAGGCTGATGGGGTGCTCCGTCAGGCTGGCCAGTCCCAGGCGGGACCCGGGGCAGCTGTGCCTAGCCCAGGACAGGGGCACCTGGTGTTGGCCCTGTCCTAGGGTGCAGTGCTGCTGTGACCTCCCCGGCGGGCACCTCTGCAGTCGGAGGGCTGCAAGACCCGCAGGAAGCTCGCCGCCTCCAGCAATGCGTCTGCAGCTCGCCCTGTGCGGGCGCTCCAGGGCGTCGTGTCAGGCCCGCACTGCTTATCTAGAATCAAGCTCTGTTAGCCACTGGGTGCGTCAGCCCCTGTAACTCCATGAATATCCACAGGTAAGTGAGTGAGTGTAACAATGGATGAACAGCTTCATTCCTTTTATGTCGAACCCAGGGCTTTCACACTGAGCTACTCACTGAGTCCGTCTCTATTTTTTATTTTGAGACAAGGTGTCACTACATTGTTAAGTTGCCCAGGCTGGGGTCGAACTTGCTGCCATCCTCCGGGTGCTGGGGGTACAGCATGCACCGCCGTGCCTGGCCTCGGCACTGTCTCTGTGCCCGCCCCTTCTCGTGGTGTCCCTGCTCCTCGCAGGTTCAACCCGGTCACTGCTGCTTCTCCCCGAGGCTGTCTGTCTCTCCCTGGCCCAGGTGAGAGGAGCTTGGTGACACCCAGGAGTCTTGCAGGAGCAAGGGTGTTGGGCTGGCTCAGTGCGGGCCAGGAAATTCTTCTCGGTGGCGCTGGGGATGGAGCCCAGGGCTTTTGCATTGAGCTATATGCCCAGTCCTTTTTAAAAACAGTTATTTTGAGGTAGGATCTCGCTACTTTGCTAAGTTGCCCAGATTGGGCTCAAACTTTTGATCCTCATGCCTCAGCCTCCCAGAATGCTGGGATTATAGGGTTGAACCATCACGCCCAGTGAAAACCAGGTTTTACACGCACTGAGTAGTAGATAGAATGCACCAGTCTGCTCCTATTATACCAAAGAGACAGCTCTCTTTCTCAGCCGCACTTGCCAGTTGTTTCCTTTCTGGTTTCTCCTTTTGTCAGCTTCTTCTGCTCCCGTGTTGCTGTGTCACTGTGTCCCCAGGGTGGCTCCTGAGCACCACAGCTGGGGCCCTTGCCACCCACGGCCTCCCTCACTCAGGGGCTTGCTGGACACTCCGGTCCCGAGTGTGGATGGTCAGGTAAGGGCCGAGAGGAGGCAGACTCTTACTCTATCTCCACCACTGGGTCACAAACGTCCCTGCACCCTCAGAGAGAAGTCGGACTTAGGGCTAAGGTGTCTGGGCTCAGAACCACAGCTGGCGGCATCTGCCTGTGCTCCCGGGGAGGAGGCCCAGGAGGGGGCCCAGGTTCCCATGGCCGAGGTGACTCAGGCTTCGAGCAGCAGTGATAAGAGCCGGGCCTTATCTGCCGCAGAAGATGGGGCCCAGAGAGGACCCGCAGCTCCTTCGGGCTCGGGGCTGTGACCTGTGACCTGTGACCTATGACCACACTCAAAGCATTTAGGAGGGACAAGCGTGAGCCCACAGGGACGGGCTGACAGGCTGCTTGCTAGCTTTGCTTTCTGTGGGGAAAGACGACCCCAGGCAGCACTTCCCACAGTGGGCAGGGTCAGACTGGGGCGGCCGAGCACTGTGGTGGTGGACCTGGGTGTCGGAGCCCGTTATGTGTGGGCACTGGGAGAACTGGGTTGCAGCCCTATCACCTCAGGCCCCTGGCCTTTGGGAGGACATCAATGAGGTTGTGCTGGGAGCCTGCTTCTGCCCAGTCCTCAGAGTGGCAGGGTGGCCGGGAGGCTGGGCTGGTGTCCTGCAGGACGGGGTACGGGGCTGTGGCTCCACTGAGGCGCCGGTCCCCAAGCCACCAGCAAGGCCACAGGACTGGGTCAGTTGCTCTGCTTCCTGTCCCCCGTGCATGTTGACGAGGCAGCCATGTGCATCAAACCCTGGCCAAGGCCACCACGAAGCTGTGCGACCCTGAGAAACAAACCATGCCTCCCCACAGGACCTGTGCACCTCCTCGCTTCGTCCCTGAGGGATGGGACCCCCCAAGGGTGACAATGACATGACTTCCTGTGTCCTCACTCTCGTCACCATGGCTACATGGTCAGCGCCAGGATGGGTCACGCAGAGGAGCCGGGGCGACCCGGGGACCGCTTCTCAGCCCATCACCTAGCGCCCAGGGCCCTGCCAGGCGTGAGGGCTCGAAGGAGTGAAGGTGTGCGGCACTGGAATGGAGGTCTGTCTGTCCTCAACGGCAGGCATCTCCTTTGCTCCGTGAGGCCACCCTCCCCTGGGCCTCGCACCCAGCATCTCCCGAAGGGACGCCGGGGGCCAGGCAGCCGTGGTCCCAGCCATGTCCTATCTGCTCCGCACACAGCCAGGGGCTGCCACGCCCACGCCACTCAGGGGCCGGGGCCTCAGCCACAGCCGCCCACAGGGGAGTGTCCTGGGTTCCATCGGGGGCTGAGGTGTCTCTTACCCCCTCCCCACTTCTGCCTGTCATGCAGCAGTTTTCCTGCTAAGTGGCAGTACCAGCATAGCGAAGGTGTTTCAGGAAATCCCAAACTCAGAGGAAAGCGTGCTTCGTAAAACCACCCGTTTGTTCTGCAGCTCGCTTCGTAAAGAATTCACGACGGATTCCGGTCACCTTCCCCTGGCAGGGCAGTGAGATGTACCCCACGTCAATAAATGTTTGTATTCGTCCATGTCCGTAGCGCAGAACGCTCACGCTCCCCGCGTGGAGTTGGTGCGTGTGCCTGGCACCCTTAGCTCCTCTGCTCATCCTCTTTCCCTCCTCCCTCGCCCTCTGTCTCTTGATCCCCTGCTCCTGAGAAAGATCTAGCTCCCTCCTTCCTATTATCTGTCTTTGATTTTGCTCTCTATTTATAGTTTGGGTTTCTCATATAAGAGGAGCCATGCAGTATTGCAGCTGGTGTGTTTGAGTGATCTCACTTAACATGATGGTCTCCAGCTGCGCCCACTTCCCCACATACTGTCCCATTATGCACAGTGTCTACTTAAATGTCCACTTCTCTGTTGACTCATTTTACTGAAGATAACCACGTGGACGTCGAGTGCCATTGCTGGAACTCCGATGCTGGTCAGATATTAAGTATGTGTGGATTTTGACTCCACGTCCCCAAGTCACTTCTTTTTTATGCCTTTGGATCCCTCTGTCTCCAATTTTCCATAAGTTTGTGTTACTTCTATAACACGAGAAAAAAGTTACGTAGAACTAGCATTTACTGCACAAATGCCTTCTGCGGTTCTGAATTCTAGTGGCATTTATTGCTGCTTCTAAGGCATTAGTTTTTGATTATCTGTTCCATCCATTCCAGTAAGTAACATGCGTGAGAGCACAGACTGTGTTTTATTAACAAGGATGATGAAGCACTGAGTCTGCCCTCCTGCGGCCCAGGGCCTAGACTGGTTCAGATGACTTCTGGGTTTTCTGGTGGCACTGGCGATGGAACCTGGGGCCCTGCACACCAGAGCCCACTGTGCCTACAGCTGCTTCCCAGCCCCTGTGATCTAACATGATCCCTGCAACGCCCGCACGGTCGGCCCCTCTTTTCCTAAGCAGGAAGAGAAGAGCAGCGTCTGAAGGATTCGCTGGACTCAGCAGAGCGGAATCTCTCGTGGTGCAGCCTCGGTCCTGGTCCCTGACCCGGGAATCCACAGGAGCCCTAGGCGCGGGGACTCACAGCCGTGCCTGTCATTCAACCCCGCAGCGGAGGGCGATGGGCCTTCCTGGGGCACCTCCAGCAACACCCACAGGTGTCTCCTCCAGGGCCCCGTGGTGTGACCTGGCCTGAAGTCTGGGTCACCCTCCTGCTCACGCTGCTGGCACTGGGCCTCCTCCGCAGGCTGGGCACAGTGACGGCCCTAGAGGAGCAACGCCAAGGCGGGAGGGAGGGGAAAGGCTGCTGGAGATGGAACTAGAGTGCAGAAGCCAGGGTCGGCAGGCCGGGGGTGTCCATTAACGACCCTCCCGATCCATTCACTGTTCATTAGCGCCCCGATGGGCTCTTCACACAGGGACTTGCATGTGGGTTGCCAGGCAACCAATCCCCCGACTTCTCAATGTCTCCAACAGGTTTTTCTTTGGGCAGCAGCACCCCCGACACGGCCATCTGGCCTCTGGAAGGAGAGGCGCTTTTAGAGAACTGGCCTCTCTGCCTGCTCTTAGGAGCACCTCCGTGTATGCAGGGGTAGAGCCGATCTGTGTCCTGCCAGGAACACTCACTCCCTCCCGCTCCCCGGCGAGGCGGCACCTGTGGCAGGAAGTTGGGAAATGAAGCTGAGCCAGGTATGGCAGCCACAGGCCTTGTCACCTCAGCGAGGATCCCAGCCTGGGTAATTTAGCAACTTACTGAGACTCTGTCCTACAATTAAAAAATGAAAGAAATAGTGGGCAGAGCAGAATGAGAGTCCTTCACAAAGTGGACTTAGGAAAGACAACAGCTAATGAGGGAAATTAACCCTTGGCCCAGTGGCTGCACCTGTGCCGGGGCCCGACAGGTGTGGGTAGGCTGGCTTCAGAGTGCATGCAGGGCCGGGAGAGGCGGAGGTGCTGGGGGCAATGCTTGGTCCTGGTGGACCCTGGCTGAACCAGGGGGCCAGCGTCCAAGGCTCATGGGGCAGGAAAGGGCACGGCAGAGGGAGGAGGAGTGCATGTGCAGTGAATAACAGACTTGTTTCCAAAACACGGGACAGCAGAGCATTTTTTAGCAAGCAAACAAGACCTGTGAAGTAGTCCTACAGCAGCTGTTATTTACAACTATTATCACTGTGACCCTAATTTTGCTTTTTTCTTATAGTGAATATGCAATGCTTATTAGACTAGTTCCTTCTCACCTTTCCCTGAAATGCAAATCTTATAAATGAGATTTTGAGTTTTTTGGCCACTGGAAAAGTCTCCAATCTGGGAGCTTTTAGAAGCCCAACTCCAGCTGAGTGTGGTGGCACACACCTGAAATCCCCAAATTCTGGGAGGCTGAGGCAGGAGGATCACGTGTTCTAGCCCAGCCCACACAGTGTAATCTGCACAACTTGTCTCACAATAAAAAATAAAAAAGGGGCTGGGCTATAGCTCAGCGTGAAGGCCCTGGGTTCCATCCCCAGTACTGCGTACAGCGAAACTAAGTGATAGGAAATGAAACAAAACACAACAACCCATAACTCTGCGCACAGTTATGTTTTATGAATGGTTGGTAATAACATAAAAAAACGCAACAACCAAAAAACTGGGTTTGGGTATCAGAAAGCACAAATGCAACCTTTGCCAGGTCGAGTTAATTCGAAAACGCAGAAACCAGCAGCTCTCACGCCGATGTAGTAGCCCGGTTTGAGCAGGAAGATGCACTGAGCCGGATGCGCGGCTGGGCCGCCTGGGAGTCACCGGCTTTCACCTCCCTCAGGGACTTTGACCACTCACTGTCCTGGCGTGCCCTGCGTGTCCCGGCTTCCTCTGCGTGTCCCGGCTTCCTCTGCGTGTCCCGGCGTGCCCCACGTGTCCCGGCTTCCCCTGCGTGTCCCCAGGTGCCCTGCGTGTCCCAGCTTCCCCTGCGTGTCCCGACATGCCCTGCGTGTCCCGGCTTCCCCTGCGTG